>VZTO01005198.1:80618-139656 GCA_013400615.1 Syrrhaptes paradoxus
AGCTTGGAAAAGAGGAGACTGAGGGGTGACCTAATGAATGTTTATAAATATGTGAAGGGTGAGTGTCAGGAGGATGGAGCCAGGCTCTTCTCTGTGACATCCTGTGATAGGACAAGGGGCAATGGGTTCAAGCTGGAACATAGGAGGTTCCACTGGAATACGAGAAAAAACTTCTTCACAGTGAGGGTGACAGAGCACTGGAACAGGCTGCCCAGAGAGGTGGTGGCTGTTGTGCCGTGTAAGATACTACAGATATGAACTTTGAATGGAAGCAAGGACAGGCCCAGATGGGATCAGCATAGCTACTGGCTTCAAAGGCAGGAGGTGACCAAGGTTTTCTGTGCTGCCAGGCCAAACACATTTTCTAGAGCAATCTGCATTGCCTTGTGGCACTGCACTGACAGCATTCATTGAAGAATCATCGATTTTGGCTGTTCTCACCTTGCTGGGCTTGCACACTACTGAATGACTTTTGATTTGGGTGAGCTCAGGCACCTGGCATTCTCTGGCATGTTTCTCGTACACAGACCCTCGCATGCCTTTTCCCCGAAATACAGACAGCCAGTCTTGCTTTTCATTCCTTAGTACCTTGGTTCCTGCTGTCTCAAGATGTCTTAGCTCTGAAGTTCAGCCTTTCCCAATGCACGTATTTTGATGCCTTGCACTTACGGTATGTATCATTCACTTAAAAAATATGGTGAAGAGAAAGCATGCAAGCTTTTCAAGGCTTTAGACAATCATTTAGACAGGCAGGTCTTAGTTAAAAACACAGAAAGTCCACATGCTGTTTCCTGGCTCTGGAACATTCTTTAAGTTCCAGTGGTTTGGGACAAAATCGGAAATTTTGCAGAAATTTTCTGGAACTAGGAGGGAGGACAAATGTAGAAGGTGATCTGCTGTATTAAAAAAGAAGGAGGTGGCTCAGGTGGATATTTACTGAAAGACATAACCTACAAGCATTCCACATACATCCTTGTGTAAGCACCTTGCAGTTCTTCCCAGCAGCCACATTCCCCAGTTTCCATGAGAAGTAAGAAGTATATTCTTTCAGTATATTGCATTTCTAGCATCTGACTTCAAATGTTGTAAAAGGTGCTCTTTAAATTATGACTGCTGTTGAGTGTAAAGTGGCAGCTCATTTTCGTTCTACGGTAGTTCATGGTATGAAAGCCTGTTAGTGCTACAAAATGACTTTATCACACTTCTCATTAAGCATATTTATTTGTTCATACCTGTCTGTATACCTGACTAAATTTTCTTCAGTGTTTCATTCCAAAAGTGTCTCACAATTAGGGATTGAAGAGGACACTGAGGAGTGAAATACTTTCCTTTTATAGTGACAATTTAGTCTTTGTATGCATTGTGCAGTTAGTTTATCTGTGACACACAAACACTACAGTATTTTCCTGGACATAGTGCAGAATGTGTGTTTTGTGACAGTGGCTGTTGTATTATACTACTGACAAAAGTATGGCAGGCATTGCTACTGGCTTTGATGAATTCTGCTTATGTAGTTGCTACAAAACATAGGGTCCTCTGTGAATGGTTTGGGCATTTACATACCAAATGTCTCAGCATTACTAAGAGTACCTGTTACACCACACTCAGCACAATGTTATCCAGGTCTTTGTCTCTGTATTTTCAAGTACTAATGTTTTGTATTCCTTTTCTTGCCATGCTCAGCATCATAACTCACTGATTTTTCTCTTCTGCATGCTGTGTTGAGAAGACATCAGCCTATATTAAGTTTCTCCTCTTTACTCACACGGGACTGACTCTTTAGAAGACCTGCTGCTTCTGTGTTTGGCTTTCCAAAGAGTTGGAATTGCTCTGTGGAGGTAGACATTTTATATGGAAAGAAGAGAGAAAAGGCAAGATGCTGAAATACGTTCACGGGTAGCAGGTAGGAAGACAGGAGAGGTGGGAGCCTGGAGATCACCAGGATGCTGAAAGCATGCAAAGATCACAGGGGGACAGAGAGTTATCTCTGCAGATCTGCTTCTTCCTTGGATGTGTGTCCTATCAAACCCTCACCTGGCTGTTTAAGCCCAAAATCCATCACTGCTTGCTTTCCTGTGACCCACCGCCTCTCATCTTTGTCAGGTTACCTTTGCAGCAGCGGAGGGATGGATGCCCTTTCCCCTTTGCAGCATGCAGCTGCCTGTGTCATCTACTGTTGGGCCATGTGGACTTTTAAGATGGCATTTTCCTTGTCACACTCCTTTTTTTCTGTCGGCCAAGAGGCTTGCAGGAAATGAGATAAGTAACACAGTGTGCCTTTACTGAAGGACCACGTGATCTCGTCCACTTGGCTTTCCAGTGTTTTTCTTGCTGTTTTCTCTCTCTCTTATTTGTTATTCAGGCTGTACCAAGTGTGTAGCTCTTTGGAGCAAAGGCCATGCCTCTCATGCCCATGTTGTCTGTAAGGATCGTAGCATATTTGTATATGTAAATATATATATATATTTTTTTTTTTTTAAAAAGAGGCTCTGTTAACGGAGAAATGATCAGTATTTATAAAGAAACCCTTGCTATTGCAGATCACCCTATACAAATACACGTAACTGTATATGCTTACAGTATTTTGTGTATCTAATCATTGCTGGATTAGATACAATTCTCTCTTCTTTTCACTGAAGATTATCTCTTCAGGGAGACCCACAGCATAAATTAATAAAAGCATTAAATAAATGTCATCCTGCTTCTGACAGGCTGAATGAAGGTGTACCAAGATACACTGCATATGGTTCTAACAAAATTACATCATTTATCCTTATTGAGAGAAGTAACTTTCAGAGTAATTCTCGCCTACTAGCTGGTTTACTTTACTTCACGCCTTCCTACTTGGTGAAAGCCAGGCAAATGGTACCTATAAATTAATTTTTCCTGTTTTTTTAAAAAACTTCATGTAGCAATGGCTGTAAAAGATGTTTTGGCACAAAGGAACAAACTAAACAGCATTTGCAGAACACTGTATGTAAAATACACAATAGTTCAACTTATCATCTCCATGCTTCCCTTCACTGCCTTTCCCATTCCTCTGTAAACAAATGGAATAACTGAAAATAACAGAAATGTCTCCAAAATAATACATTTTTTTCCATACTGATTCCAGCTTTGAAGAACTGGAATAACCTATGTATTTAAGGAGCTAAATGCCATTTTTCAACATTCTTTCCTAAGCAGAAATAAATAAGGCTGCTTCTACAGCATTTAATACCACCACAAAGATTTGTCAAAGCACTGAACAGCTACTGATGAGTTTTTGGTTCAATTTGGTTTTTAAATTACTATTTACCACATTGGTGTGTCTATTATTGCAGTACAAGATAATTTCAAAAGTTGCTGTCCCTATTCATTAAAAAAAAATAAACTGGCTTTAGTTAATGTAAAAATGTTTATGATAAACTGTGTTATGTATGGCATATCTGTCTTCGGAGGTGGGAAAAAAAGATAATGTTGCTTAAAAACAATAGCCAGTTCACTTACATTTGCAATAAGATTGCAAACTGGTTGGTATCATCCAACAGGAAAGATAGTAGGGAAACAACTTCTAACAGTGTTGTCGGCTCTTAGAAGTATCGAATAATTCAGTAAGATCTGAAAAGCAGCCTTTATATTTCTCTTTATTGTCTTCTTCTGATGACAAAGTGGGGGGTTCGTTGTGCATTCTTTCCTGCAGAATTTAATTGCAATGTGTTACCTTACAGAGGTAAATAAAATTGTGGGTAACAAAGTCGCTGAGCAAGCGGTAGAGCCTTTTTCCACAAAAGCTTCCTATGATTAATGAAAATACCCTGACACTGACCTCTGCGCTGGCCTCCAGCCATCTACCAGCAGAGTAAATAGCATGCAGGGTACATGCTACAAACACACATGATGAAAAAAGAACACAATAGATAGCCACTGAAGTCTTTTTTTGGGGAGAATGATCCACAGCGATGCTTGCTGCTTAAGTGCTTTCCTTAGACTTAGCGTCAGTGAGGAGCTGTAAGAACACTGTTCTGATGAGGACACTGTAAGAACACTGTTTTGATGAGGACACTGTAAGAACACTGTTTTGATGAGGACACTGTAAGAACACTGTTTTGATGAGGACGCTGTAAGAACACTGTTTTGATGAGGACACTGTAAGAACACTGTTTTGATGAGGACACTGTAAGAACACTGTTCTGATGAGGACGCTGTAAGAACACTGTTTTGATTCAGAGGGTTAATGAGTGTCAGTGTGTAAATACGGGCGCAGTCCTTCTGCTGAGGCACTGGATGTTTATAGATGTGAATTTTTCAGCTGCTATAAAGGGAAGCTCTATTTGTCTTGTCTAAAGTGCATGGGAAAGGCTTGATCACAACGTTAAAAATTCAAGGCTAACAGTTTAAAAAAAAATCCTTATATTTCAAAGTTTGGCTTAAAACATCATGGCAAAGCTTCTGGAAGGGAGGCACCAGAGCAGGCAAGCTGCAGCAGCCCAGCAAAGGCAGACAGCTCGGCACTGGTGGCTGTGCGCTGGCTGGAACGCGTGCATGCCTGGGGTTTACCAAGGAAGCGGCTCAGGACACACATCTATTATTTTATTGGGTTCAAGTCAAGAGGTACAGCAGTCGATAATATCACCTGTTGGCACAGGGACAGCAAACAGCTTGTACCTTTCTCCCATAAAGCTGTCTGCCCTGGCTGAATGTGATTGACTGAGAAGTCACGTACTCAGCCTGATCTATCTCCCCAGTTGGTGGAGAAAAAAAACGCAGTTCAGGTTTCAGCATTTTTGTAATCCCTCTGAGCCTCCCATGAAATTTGCTCTACTGTGTGGGAAAGGATTAAAGATTCTTTGGGCTCCGAAATACAGAATACAGAAATGAAGTACTACAGCTGGTTTGTGGTAAGGCAGCAACTAAAGTGCACAGCCTGCCCCATAAGCCTGAGCAGTGAGGTCTCTTTGATAAGTAACGCTTGATGACAGCTTAAAATTTCTGTTGATAACACGTGCCACCATTGTGTACGGCCTGTGTTTTAAAAACTCTGTAAGCAACATACATCATAAGTAATTTCAAAAATAATCAGTTGTTCATATGCTGTTACTAACTTGGTTCAGAGTGCCAAAAGAGGGGAGGATTTGCTGGCAAGGAGAACTTCTGTTCCTTGTAAGAATGGCTCATAAATCCCACCTTGTAATAAATATTTCAAGAATAAAATCAATGCTTTACAAGTTACAGACAAGGCTGTTCATCAAGATGAAATAATTCATTTCCTAAAAGGTGACATTATTTACATTATACGTGAATGTGGGCATAGATGAGAAATCTTTATTTAAGAGCTGCCAGGATTTTTTCCCCTCAGAAATAGTGGATGAAAAGTGACAAAATATTTCTTTCCATAATTTTTCACTATTTTGAGAGCCTGACTTGCTGTCAGGCTTAGTTTTTGCAGTAATAAATTCTACTAAATGTATTGTGCTTAGTAAAATTAAGCGTTTAGCCTTTTTTGTCCTAATTCCATAACTAAATGTATGAACTTTTTTTTGGTTAAAAGGACACAGAGCCTTGGGGAGAAAATAGGGGCAAGAAAGGGCATAATAATATTAAAAATTAGACTCCAAAATTCATACTTTTAAAATAAATGTTGTCTTCTCCTGCTTACATTACCCTGCTTGCATGAAACTTCTTCCTTCCACATCTCAACTGCTAAGCGAAGAGCTGCGTGTGCCTACCGCCAACTGCACATCTGACTACACTTTACCAACATTACAGTGCAGACTAGAAAGTACTAAAGAACAAGAGCAATCAAAGCATCAACGTTGCATTTTTGTCATTTCTTCATTTCCTCATTGCACTATAAAACACAAATATATGAGGTGTGAATACCATGAACAGGTCAGTTACAGTGTAAAGTGTTGCTGCTGAACTAACTGTATAACTGTGTTCACCATTTGTAAGGCAAATTAAATTATGGTTCCAAAGGAACTGGAAAACAGTACCATGCTATGCACAAAGCATAATAAGAAATATCTGCTGAGTAGATCGATCTTTTTCATTTTTCTAAATATACAGCCTGTTTGCTTTTCCTCTGTAGTAACTTCTAATGTTCACTTTTAATATGAGCCTTTGAACAGTATTCCTCAATGTCGTTATTTCAAGATTCTATATATGCAGCTATTTTATGTATTGGTTATTTTTCTTAAGAACTGTGCTGATAACAGTATTATTTACCAAAAAAATGCTTATAGAATATACAATGTCACTATGAAAAAGCTTAATGTATGGGCTACTCACTTCTTGGGTTTTTTAATCTCTCTTGCGAAGCTGAAAGCATAACCTGTTTACTTGCCAGATATTGGGCTTTCTGATATTTTGGTTTGATTTCAGGTTACTATTGGCCAACTGTATTCCACGCAGAAATTGGTTATTGAGGGTCCAGGAAACACATAGCTGTGAGAAGACTCTGATCCTGAAGCAACACTGGACCATCTTCAGCATCCTACAGTGCCACATACAGATGCGTAAACTCACTGCACATGTCTGAGCTTTTCTGTTCAGAAGAAATGCCTGAGAGACTCAGTTTTTGGCAACCAAAGTGCTATTTTGTAATGGTTCACATGTTCTAAAATATATTGCTGTGATTTATTATAGCATATAAGGTAGTCTTGAAATCTGTTTGCTTGTATGTCCCATATCATGGAATAGTTCCTGCCCTACTTTGACAATAAAATGTCATTAATCTACCTGTAACCAGATACATTATTCTGTTGCTGACCTTTCACTGAGCACAAAAGATGTGTTAGATGTAAAACCCTTCACCCAGTTCTTATTGATCCTGTTTCATTAAAAATATACAGCAACTGAATTAAATTATTAAATATGTAGTTGATTTTAAATATTAAAATCAGAGATGGACAGAGTTTTAATCTCCTGGACCTTGACGCTTACAAATTTCACAAGCTGCACTGTGGTGTTTCTCTGAACAGCTTCCCTTGACGTTTCAAGAGATGACACAAAAATTTCACTATTTCTTTCTTTAGTTTCCAAGAGTTATTAACCAGTCTCATCCTACTTTTTAACAATCAACAGATGAGAACAGCAGAATGTAAAACTTGCATCACCAAGGTTTGGGAGCTTTAAAATATATTTTCACCACCGAGTACTTTTCTAAACCTCTTGTGGCGCAGCTATTGGCAGAAAGCACCACATCACTTCAGGGACGGTTTTGCTTTTTCACAGAGCTCCTGAATTTTCCAGAAGAAAAAGAACCTAACTACGACAATAACTCAAGTGCTGTAAGTCATGAATTGGCAGCAGGCTTTGCCTAGCAAAAGTGGAACACTCAGTATAGTGTTTTATTGCTTATTATTAAAGCTGTAAAATAATCAACACTTTTAAGACAATACATTAAGCATCCAAAAATTTTGATCAGTTTCTGTTCAAGTCATTGTGCTTGAATTTTTCTTCTATTAGAAAACAGCAGAAAAATGAAGCAGTGCAAAGCTTTTTAATGGCATACAGAAAAAAAAGCTTCCCTTTTTTCCAGAGAATCGTGGGGTTTTTTTAAGAAGAGAAACAAAAACTCGAAGCTAGTTCCATAGCACTGTGGCCTTTAAAAACCTCCCCTTGCTTTTCTTGGTTCCCAAAATTCATCTTTTTTAGAACTTCTATTGTTTTGCTTTGTTCGTGCTGTGTAATAACATTTTTAAAGCAGAGGATAAAGTGCCTAATTTAGAAGAAACTCCCATTCCTCACTACCATTAAAGTGTGTTTTATAATTTTGTACAGTTAGATTGAAATGTATAGTAATGCATTCCATCAACAATATAGCATACAGAATAACATACTGCGACTGCCTGAGGCTACAAATGTAGCCTGCATTCTCACTTTCCAATAAAAGGCAAATACACTAATAATTCTCTTACTAGGTGTGTAAGTATCGCAGTGTAAATTGCTTTTAGTGAATATTTTGTTAAAATGGAATTTAATTATTCTAATAGGTAAAATACATTAGATTCCGTATTTTAAATCTCCACATTCCCAACTGGCTAATTCAGAGCACTTAAGTTAATGGTGAAAGTGTAGGGGAAGAAAGCTTTGATTACTATTTAAGCTTCCAGTGAACTCAAAGAAATGTAATAACATCTTAGGCTTTGGCTTGGAAGGGCCACTGGTTTTACATTCTAAGGAACCTGGTCCCTAAAACAGTACACGCAAAATCCTTGTTTAAAACAGATTAATTCCTGGAACAAGCACTGCATGCCATTTCAAGATCTGAGAATGTATGCTAGGAAACAAAATAAACATCCTTATAAATAGTGTAGCCCTAATTTATAAAGACAGACAACTCCATCAGTGACGTTTTTACTATTTAAATCTAAGTTTTCACCATATTTACAAAAAAAAAAAATAAGTTTTGTTTTCAAATAGAGGCCCTTTCAATACATAATCATTTTTTCCAAAATACTAGTACCTTTCCAGTGGAGTTCTTTATCATTGTTTCCAACAAGAATAGATGGTACATACTGTCATACAGGCACGCAGTCATAGGAATGTGAAATTTGTTATTAATATCCTCAAAAGTATGAAGGAGATTACTTCTCCATTAATGCCTGAAAATTCTGTTGTTAAGTTTCAGCGGTAGATACAACACTACTGCACTCCTCATTCATGCCGTCTGCTCCTACTTTCTGTCTCAAGGTTACCACTCAGACTATCTCTATTAGCTGTCTATACCTGCAAAGGGGCAGTAGTAACCTTCAGGACACATTCTACAGAGATGACCCATCAAGGAAAAAAAAATTCCAGGCTCTGCAATTTCCCTTTCTCCCCAATCCATAGTGCAGAGGTTAAGATAGCTCACATTCTCATTCCTATAATTCTTATTCCTATAATTAACCATCTGCTTACCATACAGCATTTATACATTACTCATTAGAAGTAACATAAGAAAACGGCTGCTAAGGATCAAAATCCCATGTAATACTATCTGACTTGTTAACAAAACTTCAAACATAGCAAAGGTATTGGCATTCCCTACTCAAACCCAGGGCAATCACTGCATTTTAGATGTCTGTTCCCTCTCTGTTTCGGACAGATCTGTACATTTCCTTTCCTTACCAGCACACACATAAGCGCACCCTCCGCTAGTGTAAGTTTTGTGTGTATCAGCTGCACGTGATTGGAAGATACCTAGAAATATTTTTTTCCTTGCCTAATGTCCACTTTAAGTAATTTTGTCGTAACACACCCAGTTCTGTATAAAAACATAGCTTACCAAATGCTTTATTATTGAAATCCTACAAACTACAGTAGGAAAATACTTAGAAAACACATCTAGCTTAGGAAGTCCAGCACAGAAATAATATTTGTAGGCTGCCATGACTTTAGTATGATGTTCGTATCCGCTGGCCCTGTCCTCGCTCTGGGTGAGGCACGTGCTGGTTGGCACTGATGCAGAGCTGGCACTGTGGTCCAGCCCCGGGGCTGCTGTGCTCTTACAGCTGCACCTCCTGTGCTTCCCCAGTTCCCTTTACATTGCAATACTCGTTAAATCTCTCTCTTGGCATGCTGCCAGGAGCTTTTTTGGGTTTTGTCGAAGCAGGGTCGACAATAGGAATAGTTGAAACACAAAGGAATGGTCCCATGACTGACGTACAATGCCCACCATCACATCAGGTGTACACTTTTTTTCTTAGAAGGGAGTTCAATACACATCTTTACTAAAGTTGCAATGTCTTAGCAAAAACAAACTTGCTTTTGTATTCTATTAAAAATGCTCATCTGTTCCTGGTCTCAACATTTTAGAAAACTCTTGACCTCAGCAATATGCACCAGCATTTGCATGTTTACATATACTGAAGTTGGTCATGACTTTTACAGTATAAACTTGGAAACACCACTCTGAAAGAAAAAAAAACAACTTGTTTAATATTAGTAACTGTTTAAAGGACAGGAATTTCTGTTGTGTGGTACAACTTCTCAGAAGATTTTACTGCAATTGAAAGCTCAGTTTGAAAATGCCCAGATATATCCGACACACAGCTGTCCCGGAGGAAAGCCACCCAAGGGAGCGGCACGTGAACACTTCACATACATGTCGAAATAGGCCAAGAAGGATTGTAACTTCCTACTCACATTTCTAGAAAGGTATTTCTATATAAAACTTCACCACGTTTCCAGGCATTAAGAGCACTACTTTCACCCTCTAACATCAGCAGGTAGAAGAATAAGTTTATGGAGAAGCACCAGCCCCTCAACTTCATGTAACGCAACAAAAATGCATCTCTCCAGATACCCAGCAAGGCCCGTACGTTTACAGAAACAGAGCCGTGAAAGAGCTCTGCACTGACTGTTTTCCTGAGTTTTCCATAATGATCTACAGTGAAATCCCGGCATTATCCACGTCAGGAGTATACTGATCGCTTTGTTCCGCAGTTCTTAACACAGGCATAATTATTTCATACTCTTAGGAATGTTTTGCATTATCAACTTTACCAAAAAAAAGAAGGAAGGTGTGTAGCTCTTTTACTGAGAGTTTATATTCTTACTTTTTCTTTTTTCAGTATTTTAGAATATAAAAATACTGCATGAGCCCTTAATGTGGAAGCAGGAAAAAAGAGAGATAAGCCAATAATTCTTCCAACACTCTGTATTTTCCACAACTGTAAGAGGAAAAAAATCAGGAACTCTTAAACCTGTTTCACAAGCATAGGCACCTTCAGAGGATTCTGCAGCTTGCACAGGAAATTAAATATTATCAATGCTTTGCATGAGATGCTCCTTTCTGAACTACTTACCTTTCTTACTGTTAAGCCCAAAATCTACTGAAGCTTTATGAGAGGGGAAAGTGATGGTAAGTAGTGCATTCAAATGACTACTCCTCTGTGTTCAGAGAACTATGGAGATCTGCGAAGAATGTCCAGGCTTTCTCTTGAAAGAGTGCACCACATAAATATTTATACCAGTCCTTGGCAATATGCTAATCCAAGGCAAGTAATTTTCCCTCTCTTAAAAAGAATCATGAAAAACAATTAAGGTGATTTAATTACTGCCAGGCAGAGACAGCAGATTTTGAACTCTTGACAGATGAGCATTCATCACAGTGCCGTGTTATCCTAACCCCACAACACTCCAAACAGGAAAGACAATTAAACCTGGATCATTTCCCCGACCTTCCTGCAGTACTTTGGGCTGGATCCAAATCCCAGGGATGCCCATAGGCGCAGAAGCCAGGCTTTTCACCTCCTCACTGAAGGCCCCGGTTTTAAATAAGACAGAAGTAGTTTGCATGCAAGTTTGCAGGTCTTCTGTGACATCAAAGTAAATTTAGCTTCACAGTCCTTTTCTGAATCATTTAAATCTGAATTCAAATGTAAGTGGCAAAACATTGCTTAAGAAAGATTTAACTTTGTTGTCCTTCACAGTGACCCATTACAGAGTTCCAACTAGATTAAACTTTTTGGTTTTATATACACCTATAAAACCATTTGGCAGCTATTTCTCCCCTAAACCCTTAATCCATGGGGGAAAAAAAAAGAAAAACAACAACAACAACTGACAATCTCTGGAGCCGGCTTTTTCCAAGAGTGTTAACAACTCTGTTACGCTCTGAATCTTTATAAAATCCCACATTAGCAGTCATGCAACCAAACAAGAAGAGTGCTTCACTTAACATTTTACTCTGCTGGGCCTTTTGATTTTATAGAATTAGAACTACTTCATTTTGAATGTATTTCTTTGAAAGCTGCAGTTATGCCACGCGTCTCGACCTCTGAGCAGCAGCCCGGTGCTTTGCTGATGCGAGCTCACCAGGATTCAGTACACACGTGGTCCAGTTCTCTTTTTTACACTGCTGACCAGCGTAATCTTTGGTGAGGCTTTGCATTTCTACAGCTCCCAGACCCCATCTATGAAAATACAGACAACTGTGTGTAAGGAGTGTACGAAACCTGCTTTGGAAATCCGTGCTTCTATGTACTGTCTGGTAAAAAGGGAGTTTCTTTGATTCTCATTGGAGAGAGGTTCCCCCTTTTCTTTCAGAAATTCTTAACAATGAATAAAAGCACTTTACCTGTTACCAAAGCACAAAAATGTGCTTTATTACAGTCTGCAGGATTTCAGATTGGCACCAGTTTTCTGAAGCACTCAAAAGCATTCTACTGTTTAGTCTTAGCAAATATTTTCTTGCATTTTGAATTTCAGATCCCACGTCTGAAGAGAGCACATAAGTGTTACATTTTCTGGATGGGGATGTTTCACACCCCTTGCCCACAGTTTACAGCATTCCAGAGAACGTTTCTCGCTCTCTATCAATAGACACATCTAGCTCTGATTCTTCAAGGTACCAGCTCTGCACCTCTGCCCAGAGTCATCAGAACACGGAGACTCCTTTACATTCTGTTTAAGGAGCGATCCCTCCCCTCCCTTTTTTTTGGTGACGTTTCCTTCTCTGATACAACTAATAAGCAAAACACAGCATAGGGAATGGCCTCCAGAAGGCCCAAATATTGCATTGTACTTAAATGAAGACTCAATGCTGTTAGCACCACGTCAGCTGAAGAGCACGCTATTTCATTGTCACAGCTATCTTACAAGATTATTCCATGTAATATCCTGTCATCCTGTCATGCACAATAGTTTTAAAACAAACTCATCTTGGGAAGTAACAGCGTTCACTATTCTCCCTTAAAACCTTTCGTGCTTTTGGCAAGAGTTTACGTGTCACTTGGAAAACAGCAGTGAGAACATCTTCCCGTCTGCCTGCATGGAGCTTTTACTCCGTGTTTTCAAAGCAATTATTCTGGTTGCAGGTGGGGACCGTTCCAACAGCAAGCTGGTTTTGGAAGGAATCAAACACCTCTTTATATCTGGCCATCTTATCATGCTATGGTTTATGTAGGGTTTCAGGGGCAGGGAGGGCAGGCTGCGTTCCAGCAGCAGTGCGACAGCAGAACTGCAGAACCTTTCATCTGAAGCTCCCTCTGCTTCACATCTCTTCCTCAGTAAACCTCCTGCTTCTATCTCCAATTTTGTACCAGATCTTGGAAGAGGCAGTTTATTTGAAGACTTATTTTCAAGTATGTGGAATTTTATAGATTTGCAGATTTTTCCAAGGTGCTCATAATGGGTTTTAAAATGTTTTATATCTTCAGAGAAAATGAAGACCTGAAAAATCTCACAGTATGCTCTGTTTTAAAAAGGAAAATCATCTTCCAAGGTCTTCCTGAAGAACATACATCCATGTTAGAACATTTTCCGTGTCCTTATAATGTCTTACCTCCTTTTTTTTTCATTCAAAAAATTAACCTGAATTTTGAGGTACTCTATCAGTGTGAAACAAGTAGAGTCAAAGCTGCAGAAGAGCCAGAACAAAATTCAGCCAAAACCTGTTTCCCACCTGTGCTAGTAAAGCTTCCTCCCATCAGAGCTCTGCACAGGATGACTGTTGAAAGCACATACTGAGCCATCACGTACTTACAGGGTGATTTGCCTGGTGGCAGGACCACAGCCATTTCCAGCTACAGCCCTAAATCCTGCTGACAGATGGGCAGCCTCCCTGGTCACAGTGAAGGACACCAACAACTTGGTCCCCTCTGCACGGCACACGTTGGGGCAGGGGCACAGCTGGGTTGCAAAACTAAGAAGTATCCTGCTAACATTTTGCTAAACAGAAAAAAAGATTTGTAATGGTGAGCTTTTTAACTTTTAAAAAGTTTTTTTATTATTACAAACCCATTTTCATTGGTACTTTCTGCTTAATTTCAGGACTTGGGACACCAGTAGTCAACCTCTAGGCTTGCAATGCCCGATGAAGACTACAGAAATCAAGTGTCCAGTGCTATAAAGTCCAACGGTGTGCACACAAACCTCCTTCCCAACAACACACAAATACTGGAAAAGATGTAGCAAAAATAAGCTGAAGAAATTATAAATACTTGAGAAATATGGTGCAAAATGTAACATAAGAAGAGCTGAACTAAGGCATTTGTTTTCATTCATTAGTGAGGACGCCCTCTCTGTATCACATCATCACTCCCCAGTGAGAAGGTCATCCCAATCAGTCCCTGCTCCCCGAACCTCAAAATACCGAACGGCGTGTGAGACACACACCATCTTTTACGTCACAGTGCATTACTCAAAGGTGTTACCAAAGCTCTCCTGATAAACCCAGCGTCAGCAAATATTTTAAATCCTCCTTTGTCCCGGTTTTAGACTTGTCAGTTGTGTGAAAAGAAGTCACTAGTCTATTTTAAGCAAAAACATTTTTGCAGAAGTCCCTGTTGGCTGCTATGAGCCAGACGGGATCTACACACACGCCTGGGGAAGGCAGGGAGCAGTATCAAAGTGTGCTGAATGACAAAAACCAGAGCAACCCAGTCCAGCCCCAAATCCAGCCCCAAAACAGATGCCTGCCTGTTGTTCAGAGCCCCCACGGGCATGGCAAAGGTAGGTCGAGCAGGCAAGCCTGTCATGAGTTTGACAGGTGCTCGCAACAGTGAATCGTATTGTTACGGAGTCCATTGAAATAAAAAAAAATAACATTTAAAAAAGACAAAGCACACCATTGCAGTCACAGTACTGTCTTTGAAACAGATGTGAGAATGGGAAAACCGGGATCCTAAATTAAATCTGTAGCGAACACGCCACCGAGTTTTCACACGAGTGAGCCACGCGTCTCTGGCTAAGCTGGCAAGTGAAGTCAAGCTCAAATCAAGGCCTCAAAATTTCACTTCAAAGTGGGAAAAGCAAAGCCCACACTACTCAGTCTCCTTGTTCTCTCCAAGAAAAAAAAAAAAAAGATTCCACAAGCCACAGCAATGCGAGCCTACACACATCCATCCATCTCCCACTGGCACAAGCGAAGCGTCCGCTTAGAAGCCACCAGATTTCAGGCAGCCTCCGGGACTGCGCCGTCGCGGCATCAGTAGAGGGAGGCGACGGGGGCCGGGGGGCTGCCGGCGGCGTCGGGGGGCGCGGGGCCGGCCCCGGGGGAGCCGCAGCAGCGCAGCGTGTAGTTGCGGCCGCCGTTGTTGTCCCAGAACTCTCCCAGCGCGCTGCGGTAGCGGACGGCGAAGTGCAGCGCCGAGCCCTCCCGCAGGCTGGGGGGCACGGGCAGCGCGAAGCTGTAGCGCTGGGCCGGGGGGTCGCCGGCGGCCACCGGGGCCGGGGGCAGGGGGATGGCCGGGACGTCCAGGAAGGAGAGCCACTCGTTGAAGGTGTAGCGCACCGTCACCTCCTTGGGGCCGGGGCAGCCCAGCACTTGCACCGTGCCCCGCACGTCGGTGGGCGCCGGGGGCCGCGCCAGCCGCTCCAGGCAGACGCGCTGCCGCCGCAGCCGCTCGGCACTGGGCTCCCCGCCGTCGGGGAAGTCGGGGACCAGGCGCAGGGCGGGCGGTGGAGGGTCCCCGCCGGGTGGCGGCGACGATGGGTCCCGCGGGTCTGCGGGGGGGCTCTGCAGGCGGGACAGCGCGGCGGGGGGCACTTGCGGCTCCTCGGCGTCGCTGAAGTGCTTGACGCTGGCGAGGCTCAGCCCCAGCGAGTCGGCGAACTGCACCCGCTTCTTGCACTTGCTGCAACAGCCGTCGCCCCCCGCCGCTTCCTCCTCTTCCTCCTCTTCCTCCTCCTCCTCCTCCTCCCCCCTTTGCTGCCGCTCGCCGGGGCCGGGGGACGGCGGCCGCCCGCAGCGGCGCAGCTCGACCAGCATCAGCCGCTCCCCCGCCGCCGCCTCCCGCTTGGCCTCGCGGGGCACCGTCGGGGCCGCACCGCGGAGCCGNGTCCCGGCCGCCCCTGTGGCGGCGAGCGGACGGGCCGGCACCGCTTTATCCGGAGCCCCCGCCGCAGGCCCCGGGGAGGGGGGCGCGCCTCCCTTCCCCCCTTCCCCCCCCCCCAGGCCCGGAGCCTCCCCACAGGGCTGGGGCGGTGGCGGCGCTGCGGGCGGGGGCGGGACCTGCCGGGACGGGGCGATACGGAAACAGCGGCGGCCGCGACGGGCGGGCACGCACGTCCTCCCGGAGCCCGCAGCCCGGGACCGCGGCGCCGAGGAGAGAGCTGCGGGCAACGCTGCCAGGGCTTGAAGGGTTTTGGAGGAGGGGAGGGGAGAAACGACCCGGTGGGAGCTTCTGGAGCAGTCTTCATGATTATAATTAATTATCGTCATCATTATTTAAGCTTCCGCCCCTCGGAGGTACCCCGAAGAAAAGCCCCAGAGGCTCGGGATGAACACGCCGCCGCCCAGCACGGCGCTGGCAGCGCGGAGGAGTTCCAGCCGTGCCCCGGGCCCGAGGGGGCGGCGGGGAACCGAGCGGCCCCCGGCCCCGCGCTGTCCCCTTTCCCGCCTGCCCGGGGGAACGGGAGCGGGGTCTGGCCCCTGTGCTGTGCCTGTCGCGAAATGTCCACCTCCTGCGGCTGACAGCTTGTGAGACTCCCGCCCCGGCTTTGCTGTTAGATGGGTTTCCACTAACTTTTAAATTAGGGAAAAGCTTTGAGTCCTGAGCTCGAGGACAAAACCCCAAAGGTAAAAGGAACACCAAAGGCATTCACTTTTTGGAGTATGGTATATTTTGTAAGCAAATCTCTTTAACCATTTTTTGCGCACAGTTGCTATACCAGCAGTGCTCTGCTTGTGGAAAATGAAGTCCAAAGGCTCAGGAGTGCACACGACTGCACACGCAGCCTTTTTGAAGGTCAGACTGTCTTCAAAGTTTGCAGTTAAAACCAAAAAATCGAGGAGGAAAAACAAAATACAGTCTTTTAACTTTTAAATTAATAAAAAGAACTAGAATCCCCCTCAGTTTTGTTTTCTGAGCATGATGTATAGTAAACTGCATTCTCATAACAAGATATTAGCATGGTGAGATCCGTATCTGAGACCTTTCCAAGCTTAATTCTATACTTCGTGCGTGCCACTGCTGTTGTCTGTGGGTGACTTGCACAGATGATTGAAAAAATACTGCGTTGTTAAAACTTCCATCCATTCTTTCTCTCATGGAAAAGACACTAAAAAGCATGTGCAAATAACACAGTGCTTTCTGAAGCACTCCCACTGTGGATTTATCAGAGAGGGTTTTTGTTTGTTTGTTTTGCATAGTTTGTTTTATTTTTAGTATCTGTGCGATTGCCAAGAAGCAGCCTCCCAGCGTGAGTGAATACAGCGCCGTTCAACTGTGTGTGCAGTCTGGATCTCACGGAGGAATGAATGTCAAAGCAGCAGAAACACCCTGAACAGTTTCCTCAGCAGACACTGCTGTGAGGGTGTTTCTGCTGCGCCTCGACGTGTTAATAGTTCAGTTTAGAGCACTGTAAGAGGAGGAATGAAGGACGAACATTCTCCCTGGCACCAGTTCAGCTAATGGAAAAGCTGACGAACACCAGTTTGCCTCCAGCTGCCCATCATCACGGCTCTGGTGTACGGAGCCACGATCACCAGGCTGTGGGCTGAGCTCTTTGTAGGAGCACTCCTTCGCCTGCTCCAGGACAAGTGAGCTGGTGTGCCACTCTGTAAGCTCTTTGAATTAATCCGCCTCAACTTTAATGGTCCTAAACCACAGAGCACACTCCTGAGTTACTCAGCTGAAGTCTGCGATACAGCGCAAGGAGGAGGGCAGTGACAGTCTGCTTCCTGTGCACAGCTGCTGGCAGGGAAAGCACTGGTGTCACCATTGCTCCCGACCTGCCAGTGGCTGTAACAGAGCAGTGGGTGACAAAGCTGGGCCACTCTCCTGTTAGCCGTCGTGTCGATCAAAGCAGGTTGCAATGCAGGTGCTTCCTTACCTGTGCCTGGAAATGGGACCTCATGACCCACCTGTCCGAGGCTTGTGGCACCTCAAATTACTGACTTGGAATGAAGAAAAATAAATAGATGTGTAGTTAATGGTGCTTACTACTTACAATATTTTCAAGGTTCTTTAGATAAAATACAAAATTACTACTTTACTTTCACAAAGTAGTATCAATTTTACGGTAAGGAAAATAGAAATTAAGAAGCCAGCCCTTACTTCCTCATGTGGTGTTTATTCCACTAATGCATGCTTCCTCAGCTTGCCAAATCATTAACAAATGTTTTAGGCAGCAAAGGGAAAAAATGTGCCATTTGCTAATACAGCAAAACCATTTGGACGAGAAATTACGGAGGAATGTGAAAGGTTCAAGCAAAATAAGGGACAGCAAAAAGAGAAACTTGCAGTAAATATTGATAAAAGTTAAGTAATATTGTAGCAATTAATATATATTTCTTATATATTCCAGAACTCTGGGAGACAGGCCTGCAAAAAGGACTACTGATCACGGAAATAAAGCAAGAGCAGTTAAGGCAACAGGAATCCATCCTGCATGAATACGGAGGCTTTGAGCAACCCAGTCTAGTGGGAGGTGGCCCATGATCTTTGAGGTCCTTTCCAACCCTAGCCATTCTATGACTCTATGATTCCATGATTTTATGAGAAGAATTAAGATCAGGCAATTCATGGTATACAAAGGGAAGTTGGGATTTTTAGTCGTAACATTGCTGCCATTCTGAAAGGGAGTAATTTAAAATCAAATAAACCTTTGCAACGTTTGTTCAACTATGCAACAAACTATGCCAGTGGACATTAGTTAAGGAGGAATTTAGTGTAGTCTCTTAAGTACTTCAAAATGGATTCATTTAAAAAATGGGGCTAACTGGGGCTCAGATTTCCAAGTACTATCTACCACATTTGTTATTAAAGAAAATGTTGCTATAAAAGTGGAGGGATTTGCTAGTAGGAGACAGACAGCAGATTCACAGCCAGGAGACTTTTTGCATTCCCTGAGCTTTGACCAGTTACGTTTAAGGTCATAAACTACACACAGGATCAGCATAGTGTCACCTTCTTTCATTTCCCCCCTTCTTGTCTCCCAACTGCCCATCTTGTCCCCATCTTGCATTTAACACACACATCTTGCAGGAGCATTTGTATCCTAAAATGATCACTGAATGACATTAAAAAAAAAAATGAATGCACAAATCACTGGTAGGTGGTCCATGGTATTGCCTTCTCAATTCTATGATTGCATGGGTGTGTATTTCTCAGGACTTGTTAGATCAGAGAATTTGGTCTGGAGCTCTATTTGATGTGCAATTTAATAAATTGGTCAAGATGCTTGGATCAATAATCATCAGCATTTGGACACAAAATTAACATGAAAATACTTGTTTGCAGACACCCAGCATCGAGTAACTGGAGGATTCTGTTGATTCAAGCCAACTGCCCCATGTAATCCAGAAGCCCATTCAAACACTGTTCGTAATTTCTTTTTATGCACTTTTAATATGAGCTTCAACCTTCAAATCCAAAACTAGCAGATTTTCCACTTATTCCAAGACGAAAGTATTTTACTTCTGGATGTACCTGCTTCAGATACGCCAGGTCTCTCCAATTTCCCACTCAAATCTGTTCAAAGAAAATCTCCCGTGACAGTAGCTGATCAGACAATGTGAATGAGTAATAACTCCTAAGCACTATGAAACATTTTACAGGGATTTAGAAATATGCAGGGAATATCACACTTCATACACAAAATTAATAACATCTTTTCTTAAATTCTAGCAGTGTTCATTGTGAATGATCTTCTTGCTTCACTTTGAAAATCATGTAGTTCCTCATCTCAATTTTAACAGTCCCATTGCTTGTACAAAAATGGCAGGGAGGCTATTAATAGGCTCCTCAATTATTAAAAAAAAAAAACAAAACAAAACTCCCTTCTCTATGTTTTCAATAAGGACAGGATTTCAGTTTACTATGTTTGTGAGGTTGGTCAAACACTGGATGAAAAACTCAGTGGGTCTATACAAGCTGAATAGAAATTATTCAGAAGTTAGATCATTAGACCTAATTTTCTTCTTTATGCAGGAAAACCAAGCAGCTGCACTCCAAAAGGGCATGCATTAGATCAGTAGTGGAAAAAGTACTGAAATGGAAACAAATATTTGGAAGGGATTACTTTAGTTTCCAAATCTAAAATACAAAGATTTAAACCTAGTTTCTGCAGGATGCTCAGCAAGCAGAATCCTTGAGAGCTTTGAGTCTCTCAGATAATCACTTTTAGAGATGTCTGCTGGGCGTTTTGTCTTGTCTCTCAGCAGACTTGCATCTGACATTCCTTATGGGATGTAGAGATTACTTGAAATAAATGAAAATATATTTATGCAGTTTTCCTGAATTACAGCAATGTCTGTGTTTCCCGCAATGATGTGGAATATCCTTTTCAATTACTAATACCAACCTTTTGGCAACAAGGCAAGAAAGGTATTTTCATTTGGGTGAAATGCTAACCTCTTCACATTTGAAATTTCGTAACTGATTTCAGTAGGTCCAAGATTTCTCTGCATCTGGTATAAAATCAAGCCCGTTCTTTATGACAAGCAAATACATAGTAATGGGACGAAGGATTCATTTTATTTTTTTTTAACTTTCTGTTTTGCAGAAATTGTATGGAAAATATTCCAAGTGCTTGAACAAACACTAAATTTGGACTGGAGTTGGCATTAACTGTGACAAAACCATGTTGCATAAAAACTTGCCATTCACTAAGATTTCAGAAGTGTTTGCTTGGTTCTTGTGGCTCTTAGAGGTGTCAAGATTTGGCTTAATACTTTTGATATTTATAAGATATCTAAACTTTTTATATTCATGTGGTACACTGAAAATCTTAAGCCATTTGTCAGACTTTTAATCAGTAAATCATATTAAGATAAATTACCCTCTGGTGTACAAGCTGCCATCCTAATAGAGAGACTGACTGTTGCATTTCAACAATTTAACCCAAACAGGCAGTCTTTGAAAAGGAAAAATTCAGATTATCAGTGAGAAAAATGGTTTCAGCTTCCAAAAGGTATTCACAGCATAGGGGTTGAAAAGGGTTTTGTTTTATGGGTTTTGTTCGCTGTAATGCAGATCTCCAGAAAGTTGCAGAACCACATCTCTTTCAAAGGTTTCTGATGAACACTAGCATCCAGGTTCTCACATGTAAAACCTCTATGTTCATGTATATTTTTTATTTAGCAATCTAGGAAAAATATAATTTGGATCAAGTGCTAGTACATGCTTTGGATTTCGGGGAGAAATAAGCTCTTAGAAAGTATATAAAACATAAATGACAAAACAACACATCTTTAGACCAGCTTTTGAGTTGTTGGCACATGAACATTAGACGTCTGAGGTATTATATATTTTCCCCTTCCTTTCCCCTCTAAGGCATTAGATTTTTGCCCCTTGGAAATGGGTCATGAAAGTGGAAAACAACATGAGATTTTTGCCCCTTGGAAATGGGTCATGAAAATGGAAAATGACATGAACTTGTACCCACATTAATTCTGTTTTGTATTTCTGTGTTTGTCTTTGTCACAAGCAGCCAGGCGCGTAGCTTGCTCAAAATCAATAGTGGCATGAACTCGTGTGGACTCTCCGACGACAACAGAATTGGCCGGCTGCGCAGAAGGACCTTCGTGACGTCAGCTGGCGAAGCCTCTGCCGCTCTTTAGAGTTGTGTTTGACGTGGCATAACGGAGTGGTAACCCAACCTCATCAGCTCAGATACCTCCCGTCTTTTGGGAAAATAGAGTTGTGCAATACAGCCTGTTCTAGTAACTCCTGGCCAACGCAGACCAACCTTTTCTGTCCAGCAGTCACAGCTGGGCGAGTTGTACCTCAGCCTCATTTCTTTCTCTTGGGTTGAAACATGGGAAGGCTTTCCAAGTCATCTTGCTGTAGGAACTCGATGTTAAAAAGTGTTTGCTTGAATGTGTGGTTTTCCAAGCTGCTGGAAAAGGAGGAAATTCCACCCTGTCTCCTTGCAGTTCCCCAGGACTGCCTCAGTCATAGTTTGTTCTCAATCGCTGAGCTGTGATAGTAGACAGCAAACCAGGTACCTGATGGAGTATATCCTGTAAGAGAGAATGTTTATCACAGTCATTCGTATTGATTCTCGTGACTTAATGAACATCACAACTTCAGTGGATGCACATACGTACCAGCAACTTGGTGTCTGTAACACAACACAATACTGCTCAAAGCACAAAAGAAGACTGCAGAGTTTAATTCCAGTGAATAAAACAGATGATGTAGTGGTCTGAACAAAGAGAGACTTGGATTTCTAAAGAATGTTAATAGTTTTTACAGCAGGAAAAAAAAAAAGCAGAAATATGTGCTGCTTTAATATCACTGCAGTAGTGTCACAAGTAAGCCTATACTCTCAAGTGCATGAACAAGAAACAGGACTGTATGGGACAGCCTAACCCTGCAAAAGCAAGGGACTGGCACAATAGCTGTCATTAACAACATACAAATAGAAATCACTGAAATAGCCATATGTGAGTGTGGGCATGCTCAGTCCTGCATCACCAGAAGTTTTGGTTTTGTTTTGTTTTTTTTTTAAAGGGAGTTTTCTATTTCATTGACTGTAAATACAGTTAAGTCCCACAGTCCCAGTGAATTCAGTCCCACAGTTCCAGCACCTTCAGTGGGAAAGGCAGAAAAGAAGCTCCATCTGGTGGTGTGGTTGATTGTAATTGCTTTTAAATTTCATTAAATTGCAAATGCATTCTTCTGCAGCAACCACATGAAAAAATGAAGTAACATGTAAAGGACCATCTGTCCTGCAAACTGAACCAACACTGCCTAACACTTTAAAATCAGAAAATGTTTTAAAACCAGGACCTTCTTCTATTTAAAGCAAACCAGAGTTGAAGCCTTTAAATACAAGGCACACATGATCCTGCCAGGGTACTAATGTAGGATAGAAACAGATCATCAGCCAGTCATGAACACATTAGCACACTTCAAGAGGTAACCTGCTGCAGCCTGGGGTGGGGAGAAGGCAGGAACCATTGGTTAGAGGATGAAGGAGGAGGAAGAGTGTGAACGTGAAGTTAGGGTTGCAGCTGAACAATAAAATTTTATGGAAAGTTTACAGAGGTATTTTTAAAAAAATATTGCTGTGTCTCATAGTTATGGAACTTCATCTTGAAGACAAAAACCAATTTCAAAATATCTGTGACAAATACTTGTTTTGAATCAATTTCATGAAACTCTAGGTATTTTAATAACATTCTTATTTTAAATCAGAAGATGCAGGAGAAAGAACGAGTTAGGATTGCTCTTCAATAGTGAAAAAAATACATTAAAGAAGAAGCTAGGCTTCGCAACTAGAGATAATGTACATAATGTGAAGATCAGACTTTTCTTTCCAAACCCAGTCATTTTACACAAAAACAGAATCAAATTTCACCAGTCACAGGAAATATTTTAGAGATCCTTTGCTACTCCAAGCTATTACCACAGGTTGCCTCAAGGCATTGTTTTCCTCTTGACTACAGCCTATAACTCTCCTCAAGCATGCAAAAAATAAATTGCTGTAAAACTGCATTACCCTGTCACGGGTTTGAAATCCTTGGGGAAATTGTGATAGCTTTACAGGGGCTGTGTCGCTTAAATTATGTAAAGTTTAAAATGTCTTTTTTTAATCAATATACAGAAACCCCATATCCAATTATTCACAAAACTGTAGCGACCACTATAAAAATGTCAGCATTTACCAACAATTAGCATACATATATATAGCCCATTTAAAGACAGGGAAATTTATGTTACAGCACAGACTACTAGACTGCTTTTTTTTTTTTTTTTAATGCAGCGCAGTATTTTCAGGGAGTTCTCTAAAACACACAGACTCTATAATAGGACAGCCAATGTACATGAGTAAGGGTGGGTTAAAATTCATTGCCTGACATATGAACCAAACTAACTGAACAGTGATGTGAATCCTTCAACGCTCCACTGAGCTGCAGTGAACTACAGTCCTGCCAAAATCCCTAAAATACTGACTCACTTCTGAATATGCAGCCATGAATCTTGACTCTCTTGACCTCCAACATATTTTCTCCTCATTTCTTTTCCTATCCATTTGTATCCCTAGCAGAAAGCATGAATTCTGTTAGCATAGAGAAGCTCACAAAAAAACCCAACTCCACAGGCGGCTTTGAGTATAGCTGAATTTCCTCTCTGGATCTCTGGGCTTATTGATCAGAGGCTTGAACTTTTCACCCCTTTAGTAAAACGGGTTTTCTGATCATCACAGTGTGGTGCTCGTCTGTGCACAGAGCCTTCTGCTTGCGGGTATGATAATAACAGACATTAATCACACAGTGGTTTTCCCGTTAATGTTTGCACACTTCAAATTAGAAGGCTACAGTGATTACATAGCCTTTTTTGATTCATAACAACCCATTTAATCCAATTTATACAGGCAATGTAAGTGCAAAATTCAGCCCTCCTCTGCCAATGTTAATGAGCCAGTGACCTTGCTACATATAGCTTCATCTCAGTCTCGCACGTTGCAGGATACAAGCCACCGAGTTCAGAGCAGCAGTGTCTTGATGTCACTTCGGTAAACACTCGGAAAGCACATGGCCTCACACGAGCGCATCTGAATCAGCCTCACAAGCCAGAAATGCTGAACTAGTAACTCCTTGGTAGCATCCCTCCTTCCATCGGGCAAGCACAGTTCTGTAAGACAGAACTCTTCAAGCACCAGCCTTTTCATGCTGCCAGCTATTTATAGCTATTAGGTCAGCAGCATCAGGCAGACCCAAACATAGGCAGAGCACCAGAGAAGTACAGTCTGTGCTAGAAGCGGAGCCTGGGCGTTACCGACTGCTGAAGCTGGAGCTGTAACATAAATTCACCAGACTGGAAATACAGATCTAGAAAACCTATTTACCTCAGCCAAACAGCCAGTAACTGACCAGGTAGTGAAAAAGCGTGCTCGAGTTACAACATCAAACCGCCAAGATATGTAGCTGGTGAATGAATAAAATCGTAGGAATTTTATGGTTCATATCTGTGTAACACTGCAGCTGTTGAACAAATGACCCATAACCTATATTTTTCTATACTACCCAAACTTCCTATACTAATTATTCCGAACAAACTTTTCCTCTTGGCATCCAGCCACCTAAGGGAGAGGAATAACCAAACTCACGTACCCCTGAGCGTTAACGTCGAATGTCATACCTAGAAATAGCAGGTCAAGATCTCCCTCGGGCGAGCTTGAGGTCTCTGGAACTCCTGTTGTCAAACTAGCAACAAAAAACGAGCATCGGCTCTACCAGCTTGATGGACACCTGGGGAACAGACCTGGGTGGTGTTTTAAGTAAGGTTACACACGGCCTTTTACAGTGTACAGAAACAGTAAATACCAAGAAAGTTGCTCCATACCACTTTAAACTACATGAGGAGCCATGAAATTAGGGGACCAGGAAGAGGAAAACTGCAGGAAAGCAGAAAGAGGAAATTTTTTTTCCATGCTTTATATAATATATACAATGTACAGAATGAGCAGTGAGAGGACACATTGGAGGCAGTGCGGACACAAGATCTTAATGATCTTATGAAACTGCCACTGTTACTACAAATATGCTGAGATCTAACAGTCCATAAATTTTCAGAAGGAATTCACATATTCGGCGTATCTCTGGGTGGCCCTGATGAAATCAGACAATATTTCGGTAGGGGCTTGTCGCACAGGGCTCACACACTCCCGCTACGGATTTCTCGTATTTGCTGCAGGGCAGAAGGAAGCTGGTCGCTCAGTGTCTTGAAGGCTGCCCAGTGCCATCAGCCAAAAAGTGGGATCGTTTTCCTGGTGTGTGGAATGCAAAAATACACACAGAAACATGAGAACAGAAACAGAACATGAGAAAAAACTTCTTTCCAGTGAGGGTGACAGAGCACTGGAACAGGCTGCCCAGAGAGGTGGTGGAGTCTCCTTCTCTGGAGACATTCAAAGCCCGCCTGGATGCGTTCCTGTGGGATCTGATCTGGGTGTTCCTGCTCCGGCAGGGGGATTGGACTGGATGATCTTTCGAGGTCCCTTCCAATCCCTGACATTCTGTGATTCTGTGATTCTGTGATTCTGTGAAACGAGGTATTTTATTTATTTGCTATTTTGCACAGGATAGGGTGCCAGGCGGTAGCTCCACAAAGCTATCACCCTTCGTTCTGTGTACATCTCATTACATACATTGCAGAGAACGAGTCAATTACTTTCCACTGGTCAAAAGCTGCGCAGGGATGTTCTTCAGCAGCACTCAGTCTTCTACTGGCCAAACAGCGCCGGCCTGCTCTGTAAATTAGTGCACATGCTCGGGGGAGGCGGGGGAAAGTCTTTTCGGCCTTGCACTGCGCTGCTGGCCGCGATCCCTCCCTGCCGCCGGCACCTTCCCCGCCCTCTTCCCAGCCTGCAAGGACCGCACGTGCCAACGCCTCACAGGGCCGCCCTTCGCGCCCTTCTGCCGCGCATGCGCGCACCTCCCTCCGCCTTCAGTCGGTGCTACACCGGAAGCAGCTGCGCTGCCGAAGCGGGCGGAAGTGACTTAATCGCAGAGCTCCTTCCCCGCCTTTTCTCCCTCTCTCTGGCAGTTCCGTGCAGTCGCTCCTTGTCGGGAGGGTGGTGACGGTCGCCCATCGGCGGCGCTCCCCGCGGAGCCGGCGGAGGATGTCCGTGTCGCCGCTGCGGCGGCTCCGCCAGGTGCCACGGCACCTGCTGGTCTGCGAGAAGGGCCACGCGCGGCACGCCCGCTCGCGGCACGCGGCGCACGTGCGGGACCACGCCTACAACTGCCGCGTGAGTGCGCGCGCCCGGCTCTCGTGCGGGGCCGGGTGAGGGCCGTATGTTAACGGTCGTTGCCGGTGGTGGGCGCGAGGAGGGGGCTCCTGTGGGTGCGGTCACTGGCCGGGGCGTGGCGGGGGGTGGAAAGAGCTGCCGGGGGGGTTCCGTGCCTCCGCGGGGAGACCGAGGCGCCCCCTCAGCGCGGGCGGAAGGGTCCCGGCGGCTCTGGAGGGTCCCGGCGGCTCTGGCGCTCTGGGGGTGCCCCACCTCGGCCAGGCTGTTTGCTGGAAGTTTTCTCCCGTCCCTCTGAAAAGTGGCCTGCACACCTCGTTTAGGGGGGAAAATGAAGAAGAAAATTAGCCCCCGTTGGCTTGGGGGTCTTGGGCGGCATGTAGCACCTCAAAGAGTGTGGACACGAACTAGAAGAGAAGAGGGGTGACCCGGTGGAAGAGGTGACAGTGTTTTGTCAGTGCTTCCCAGCAAGTCACCCGCAGGTTGGTGGTCCAGGCAGTGAGGGACTGAGGGAGTCCCTCAGCAGCCAGGGTTTCGGCTGAAGCCTGGCTGCAGGTGGACCCTGAAAGTCCTCTTGCTTGTGTTGTCCGTCCATCTGCCAAAGCATCATGTCATGCTGTCAACAACTGCTTCACTGTTTTGGGCAACTTAATGTTGAGAAGGCCAATTTCTGCCAGCTTGCTCTCCTTTCTTTGAATGTTGCAAAGAAAAAAGGAAAAAAAAATGGTAATTTCTTTAGCAGTTAACTAGAAAGTTTTCTGCTTGTGTGTCAGGCAGCCCTTCTGTCAGCTGTTATTTCTCTTGTGCATGTGTGTAAGGGGAGATATGTACCTGTTCGCTGTGAGCTATTTTGTTTTAGAGAAAAGGGTTTTTTTGAGGGGTGGGGTAGGCAGGAGCAGGGGGATGAACCTTTATGCTACTTATGCGTGGTTATTGGGAAGCTTGATACTTGTTATAACCCAGTTTGCCCTGGACTCCGAACTTAAGATCTCTCTTGATCTGGTGAAACACGTACAGGAAAGGTTTTAAACACAAGGGAAATTAATGTTAGGCAGTTGGATGTTTAATAAAAGCTGGGTGGTCATCCCTTTTGAAAATCAGATTCCTACCTTAAATTGGAAACCTGCTACAGAAGTTGTAGAGTTGTAGCCCTAACCTATGCCTTACGAGGTTGTTTTTATTTAAATCATAAGCGCATCTTCAAGTTTTGTTCTGATGGTCTGTTCACTTTTCTGACCTCCAAAATATTCTACAGAGGATAAAGCATTGATTCAAAAACTAGTTTAAATTCTACTTTGGTCATTGCTTTTCCACTGAGATTACCTAAATGCTTAGCATACATTTTTAGTTATAACTGCTTCGTGCAGCAAGGGTTGAAGAAAATGCTCCAGTGTGACTTCAAGCTAAATTTATAATGATGTGAGACAAGATAGATAAGTGATGCTGTGTAAAATCATGCCTTTATTGTTGTGGTTTTACCCTGGCTGGCAGCAAAACACCACACACCCGCTCTCTCCCCCCTCCCAGGGATGGGTGAGAGAATTAAAGGGGTGAAGGGAAAAGACACTCATGGGTTGAGAGAAGAACAATTTAATAACGATACTGCTCACCTACTGAAAGGATTAATAATTGTTATAGTAAGTAAGATATATACAAGTGTACAAAGGAGTGATACACAGTGATACTGCTCACCATCCGATGATCAAGGCTCAGCCCATTTCTGGCTAAGGATCCCAGAGCAGGGGGAGCCCTGAAACAGCAATCCTGAGGTGGAGATGAGAGCTTAAGTGTCTGGGAGACTGAGATGACCCTGGGAGATGGGCAACCCAGGAGCAACAGAGACCACTTCTGGCCAGAGCCCCATCTATATACTGGGCATGATGTGCATGATATGGAATAAACCATTGGCCAATTTTGGTCTCAGTCCTAAACCTAAGGTTGAATCCTAGGGTAGTAATTGATAGCAAATTGATAGAATAGCTTGAAATTTTTTTTTTTTTAATCTCATTTTGGTGTAACGTACTGATCTCTTTGAAAAGAAGAATTTTTCTTTTTTTGTTTCTTGGTTTTCTTCCAGAACAGGTTTTATGATATTATTTACATTGCAAATATATTCCTAATAGGTGTCTTTTTTGATCCCTGAATGTGGCTTACTACCTGAAGTGCTGAAAAGTACCATTGCGGATGTTGGAGAGTACTACCTGGTGAGAAATTTATCTGTTCATGAATTGATCGCTCACGAATTCATTGATGCTTTTGTGAAGAAAGGTAAGAAGGTAATCAGAACATGGCAAATGCAGTAATAGTGTATATTTTTTGTAACACAGTAAAATTGGTTTATTATTATTTATTCTGAAAAGTATTTTAAAGGAAGGGAAGAAAAATACTAAGAAAACTGTGTATTAATGTCTTTATCTGCTTTTTCTGCTTTGTGGTGTGTCAACATTTGTTTACACCCAGTGAGTCCAAAACTTCTATGATTGTTCTCTCTTCATTTCTCCCTATTCCATCTTAATTCTCCAAGCCAGCCATCAAGAGGGCTTCTGTGTATCCTCACACCTGTTTCTTCTACGCCTCATCTTTATGCAGGTTCCTGCAGAAATTGGCTCCCTTCTCCCTTTCTTATTCCTTCATGTTTCAACAAAGAGCTGTGTTAGGTGTGTTCTCCAGTGGACAAGAGAAAAAAATCTGGTTACTTTTTTTTTTTAGTTTTTGTTTATGGAGCTACAGCAGGTCATCTCTACACAGTAAGAGCAAAGAGGATGTGAAGAAAGATGCAGCCTCTGCCCAGCCAACTTGCTGTTGCATACTCAGAGCATGCTGTTTTCATCGAGCAGGGCCCGCTTGTTTGGCTTGTGATAACTATTTTACCCTTCATATGATTGCCAGGGATGAAAAAAGCTTTAAAGGGAAAGAGAGGAGAACAGAGACTGTGTAGACGAAACAGCAGAATGAGATTCATTACTTGCTAAATGTGGGACTCTTATTATTTCCTTTAATCTCATTAATGCTTTTTATGCCAGCAGCTTTATGGAAGCAATGCGATGTTTGTACACAGAGTTTACAGGATCTGACTCTTGTATTTTAAAAAACAAAATTGGTTGTGGCAGATAATGCTACAAAATAGATTTAGCAATGTGAGCTTCTTCCACCTTGTCTTCATCTGAACTAACAATAGAAGTGGGTCTAGAAAAAAACGGAGTTTTCCATTTGCTGAGTGGGAAAGGTCACATGTGGAAAGAATGTGTTTTCATGTTGGGGCATATTGTTAATGTTATATGTATTACAGGGCATTTAAAATAGTGCCAGGCCAAGGTTTATAAAAATAATAACAAAATGCTGTTTTGCTTGAGGAAAGTTAGATGAGGAAAACACTAGAGTTTAGAATGATTCAAATGTTGTTTAGCATGTTTGATTATCTTGAGGTGAATTGTTCATATTGTCGTGTCCATCTTTAGAGACTGTGTAATTTCCTGTTTTTTTCCTAAAGGTTCATGCTACGCACTTACTTATAACACAAAAATTGACCAAGATAATACTGCAGCTCTGCTACCAAATGGTATGATATTTTTTGCTTTTAGTAATACATAGGTATTGATTATGGTCTTGGGTTGTTCTTTTCATTTGGAGTAATGTAAACTGGAAAATTCAGTGCTTACCATACTTGTCAACTTTGTTAGAAATATGTTTGAATCAGAAAAATATTAACTTAAACTTATTTTTTTCATTCATGCTGTTAAATAATTTATTTCAAATAAAGGAAGTTTTTAAAAAAATCAACTTTTGTATAGTATCAGATTGTCAATGCTCAACTATAATTGCAATTGGTACAGAGGATTATTTTTGTGAAAACCTTGCATTGCAACTTCTTGTTTCCTACTGGTCTTAAGAACAGAGTTTGTACCAAAAAAGAAAATTATCAGCACTGCTGAGGAACACTTTTAAAATATTCATTGTTTGTTCTTCAAGAATTATGTAATGGGTTAAAATACTCTTGCAGTTCCATCACAGTTTTATGACCAAATGTTACATCTGGGGTGGGATTTTACATGCAGAGAAAATAATTAAGTGATTTTGAACATCAGATCTGTTTCTGTTTAACAGTATATCAGATATAATAGAAACACAAATTGGTCTAGCAGCCATCTGGCCCAAGATGCTGTAATATGACAGGTGCCCATCAGGGCATAAGTAAATTCAGATTCTTCAGAGGAGGAATTCTTTTATGTGCTCTGTTAACACAGTCCTAGCAAAATGGACACTTGATAGAGATTGAGTTTGTATGATACAGCTGTTACAAGTTATGCGCAATTAATGCAGAGACAGTGGTACAATTCCTGGTTATGTCATCTGAAATCTTCAGCAACAACCTTATTTATTTGTATTTGATATTGCACTGTTACTTGTGCAGTAGAGATCTGTTGTGTGAAATTCTGTACTGAGTGGCAGCTGCTGGGTTTGGTTTATGAACATGGAAGAGGAGATGTTCCAGTGTATATCACTAATAAGCATAGTTGGCTCAATGTGAGTAGTCCTGCTGGAGTTGGAAGAACTGATTTTGTATGTGTAGTTGAGCAGTGCATGCATGAATGTTTACTAAATGAGTCCCCAGTGTAATGTAGTGTTCAACCAATGACATGGCAAATGCTAGGGGACAAGTGGAGGAAAGAATGAGGAAATGAAGTGAGGTAGTACAGTAAAAAAGCTATGCCTAGCTCAGGGATAATATTACACCTTCCTCATTCTAGTTCATAAGACCTTTTTGATAAAGAAGTAATTGCATTATAACTTTTTGTTTAAGTGTTAATTTGGTAATCCATTTAACTGGAATTGAGGAGTCTGGATTCCATTAGTAATACCATTGATCCAAAGCTAGCATTGTATAAGGTTTATGGTTCTCAGAAGACTTTGAAGGGAACTAAGTAGAAGATTATTTGTATTAAAGTTTGTTTTGTTTATAGGAAAACTAATTCTATCAGTGGATAAGGATACTTACGAGGAACTTGGACTGCAAGGTCACCCTTCTCGGTATTCTGGCAAAAAAGTAATGAGATATAGTAAGTATTATTTATATTAACATTGCTTATTTCAGATCTGTCTGTGAAGCACCTTTTTAGGATATTAAACCAGCAATTCTTCCCTTACCTTGAAATGGGTTTTTTGTCTAGGTAGTATTTTTCTAGATGCAGATACAAGGACTGCATGAAGAGGAAAAAATACATTTTCCAAATAATAAAACAGCTCTGAGGAAACAAATGTGTAATCTTTTGGGTATTCTATAAAATTTTTATTTTCTGGGGTTTTCATTGTGTTGTTTGTACTGGAGTGATGTGGGACTCAAGAAATTTTCTATACTGTGCACAGTATCTGTGTGTAATTTTCTAAAGCAGAAAATACTAAACTGATTAAGGTAGAGCTTAAAATTTGCACACTAGACAAAAGAGTCAGTGAAGAGCCTCACCCAAGGCTGCTTGCTTGAGAGGGAGAATTGTATTACAATTGACACATTTAAAATGTTTATCTTCATATATGTAATTTTCTAACAGCTGCAGAGAAGGCACAGTGAGTGTGACTTTTGTTAATTTTTTTTGTAATTAATTAAAAAAACCCCATGAACACTATGCCATCTCAAATGTATTACAACCTGCAGTAGTTAAGTTGTTCAATAAAAACTTCAGAAGGGGAAATTTGTTATCTATAATAAGGATTTTGGCAAAATGGGACATCATTTTACCATTCAGTCTGTCAAGTAAAATGTATAATGAAATTTCCATCTGAAAAATAAATGTAACTTTTAGCTTGGGACCAATTAATCTGGAAAAATACAGTTGAAAAATTGTCGTTGCCGTATACATGGCTTTTAATGGTAGAAATTCTAGCTTTTTTTAGTGCTAATAGCTTGCCTAATTACCAAGATATTTTTAAGGCACTGTTTTGAGACTTCTGTCACTGCCATTACAAAAGGAATGTGTCCTTCTAGTCACTAGAAGGCAGTTCCAGATTATCTCAAAGTAAGGACAGCAGGAGTAGAGTATTTTGTTACATAATAGTGAGTCATATTTGCATAATCAAATACTTGGCAAAGATGCTGTATATGTGGAAAGGAAGTTTTAGTGTTCTTTGGTTTTGTTGTCTTCTTTAGTACTTAATGAATAGAATATTAAGAGTTATTTCAGTTGAGTAACAATTGCTTTTGTACATTTTCGCAGTTATAACTATTGACTTGACTGATTCCAGCTTTCACCCTGATAGCAAGAAACATAACAGAGTGCTTTGGGCCTTGAAAGAAAAGAAACCTTTAGAATTTGACTTCCTGATGGCTTGGTATAATACAGGTAATAAAAACTAAATGTAAAAGTAAAATGTAACTGACATGAGGTCCAAATATTTTTAGTTTATTGTTCTTTTCCAGTGATTGCCCAAATACTTTTTTAGTGGATGGAAAAGTTAGTTTAAAATGTGTTTGGGTGGAATTTTTTGTTTGTTTTATTTGTTTGGGGAGGGGGTGGTGCTTCCTACACAGCAAAACATTTCAGTTCAGGAACACAACAGCGATTCTTAGAGGATATGTTAATTGCTTAATTTCCTTGTGTTAGTGTCGTGCAGGCTTTCTAGTGTGACTTCGCCTATTTGATAGTGCTGCCTCTTCTTTTTAAATTTGTGACATACATAACCATTATAAATACACATTTTTATTTTTTTATTAATATGCATAAGTTATATATTTGGTGTAGCCCTCAAGATGGGGAACTTTCATCAGTAGTTATAGGACATATACAGAATCCCTGTTTCCATCATGTGCTGTGTACACTGATACATGTGCAGTCTGCTATTTTATCATTTTATTCTCAAGCACTTGTTTGAGATTGAAGCAGAGTAAGATGTTGTTGTTCTAAGAAATTGTATTGTCTCAAATCACCTTTCTTCTAGTATTCGTTCATCTGCTGTTTTCTAATTATGTTAATTTTTCTGCTGGGGTTTAAGTATTCTTCTTCCTCTGAGGGCTGTTTTCCAAAATCCTCAGTTACTTGTATTATCTCGGAATAGGCTGTATCTAGGAATACATAGCATTTGCATAGAATTGAAAAAACTGCAGGAACCTATACTGCAAAAAAACTTCTTTCTTCATCATAGCTGCATAGCTTTTAGTGTGGTTTTTCCTGGCTCTTCCAGACCAAGTCTGAGAGGGTGTTACTGATCTGAGAAATTAAAGCTGCTTACAAGCTCCTTTAGCAGTGTCCCTTGTTTCACTTTAGTCCTTCATGTTTCCCTTTCCCCTTTTTAAGTGCTGTTCATATGACAAGGACCCTTCCTTGTTTGTCATACAGAAATTGTTTAAAGACTTGCAACTCCCATCCTTGTAGTCTTTGGGAAAGAGTCACTGTGAAAACTGTTGCTACCATAAATGGTGACAAAGCCAACTGAAGTGGTGGATCTTCAGGCTCCACTTGCTTGGATTTATTGACCTTAGGCAGAGAGCAGAATGCCTCTGGGTCTGGTATGTTTCTTATATTTGTTGCTGCGACTGTAGCAGCATTCAAGAAGAATAGCATTCCTCTTCTTCATTTTCTTACATCCAAAAACCAGGTCAGGTCAGTCGTTTCCTGAATATGGAGTTAAATCTGAATGTCTTTCTGTGCAGGAATCTCGTGGTCATAACACACGAAAAACTCTTAGTTCCTTAGTACTGACAAAAATAAAATGTTTGTAGATTTTTATTAATAGATATGAAGCACCATGTAGATTCTGCTTGAAGGGGAAAGAGATATGTTTTGAGAAAATCCATGTCCTCTGTGAACATTCTGGTTTCAGCCTTCCTGCTGATAACTAGTATTCCTTCCTATGGCCGGCACTGCTGCAAACCTGTAAATATTTGTGTCACTTTCCAACAGCAGGATTTCTTGTTGTCATACCTGTTTTTCCCACTTAGTGGTTGAGGCACTAAGAGGAACAGAAAAAGGGACTCTGGAGTGTCTTATGTATTTACCAACAGAGGCAAAACAATCTTCTCTTTTCTATTGCTGTAATTTATGTGACAATTTTAAATGTTTATTGGCTGAAAGTCACTGGCCCCCGAAAAACTTTGACAATGCCTGGTTGTTAAGATAGAAAGCTATGCTGTAATTAGAGGAATTGTTCTGTTGGAGTCTTAACTGTAGTCTTTGAGATTTCTTGAAGTTCAGACTGTAGCTGAGGCTTGCTCCTGTGTGGAGAGGACATTTGAAGTGTATAATTTTCTATATTTGACTTAGAATTCTAGGGCAATATTATGCATACTTTGAACATGTTGGTCTAACAGATGCCAATAGGAAGTACAGACTGAAGGAAGATCATCTGTTCTAGCAGACTTTGGACTTAAAAATATCTATATAAAAATACTAAATTACAAGAAATCTGTGCCTGTCTGTCTTTCTCACTGTGCCCTTTGGTACTTGGACAGCCTTTTTTGATGTGCCCTCCTTTTTCTGCTTCCCAATATGATTGTCCTTGATGAGATAAGTATGGCTGATAGAGTTTAGGCAGTCCATAATTTTTGATAGCAAGTCTTCAATATGGTATTCCACAGTTAAGTCTATCCTGTTTTTGAATTTCTTCTGTTAATACATGCCTTTTCTGTGGTATTTACTGGCCTTAAGACTTATACTGAATAAGGTATTATTTCTTGGTTGCCCTGTTACTTTATGAAAATAGAATACATTATCTGGAATTTCAAATTTAGGAAAATAGACTCAGTGTCATTTATCTTACTATTTCAAAAGGGAAATCGGTTAGTATATGTTAATTTGCAATATGCTTTCCTAGGTTAGGTTTTTTAGTCTAGGATAAGTTTTCAGAATTTTACCTGCTGTTTTATATCACTAGAATTAAGATCTATGGCTTTTTCCCTGCAAGTCCATCAAGGTACATCTAACAGTTACAGCCATACTGCATTTGTAACTTGCCACTTTTTTTTTTCTTCTTTGATCCTAGTAAAGTGAGATTTGTGGTATAATTTGTTTANCACACCTGGGAAATCAAGTATGTGGTCTTTAGTGATGGCATCAGTCCTCTCAGAAGGATTCTTATGCATTGTTGTCCTCAGCTGAGAGAACTAAGAGATCCACTAAGCTGACATGCTGGATAGAAGACTGCCTCTTAGGATAATGAAAAGGGAAACTTTCTGCAGTCTTGAAGGCATGTTTCAGGGGAATTTAAATGGTATTATAGCTTTTTGCAAAGTATTCCTGAGATCTTCAGGAATTTATTCTGCTGGAGTTATTAGTGATTCTAGAAGCCCTGCGGTCTCTAAGAGGCAGTTCTTAGTGAACTAGTGATGCTGGGATTCCTCTAGACACCCCGTGGTTTTTGCAGGGAATACTGCCTGAATTCATGTGAGCTTAGTTCCCTCTATTTTTCTTAGAGATGCATTATCTTTGTGCACATCTACCACATGTATTCTCCCTCTCATGGTGCAATACCCAAGGAATTTCTGGAAATGCTGAGCTAGAGATGACCTAGTGGTATAAAGCATGCATTGCTCTTCTGCAGCAGTGACTACCTGTGTGTGAACACAGAGAATGTACATGCAAGGCAAAATGTTCTCTGGCCTCATGTATGTAAGCATGGGCATGCTTACAGTGTGAGTGCATTTGCAGACCACTTTGTCTCAGGGAGCAGTTAACACTCTGAATTCCTCTTTCTAATGAGTTTGTTTTATTACTTGCCCAGTTAATTTAGCTTGAATTTTCTATTGACAAATCTATACTTGCCAGTTAAATAGTAATTTTTCTGAGCTACTGAGTTGCTGGATCTTGCACTGTTACACTTCCAAGAAGATAAGGAAGCTGAAGATTCTATGGCTTCTGCCAAAGACAACAGCATGTAAACAGTTTACACACTGCATTTTCTTGTATACACATACAAAGGTTTCATGTATTCAGAGCTCCTTTTGTTCAGTAGTTTTGTAACAGCTCCTTGTGGTGTTGTGTTGTTAAGGTGCAGAGGGATCGACATTGATGTCATACTTTTCAAAAAACCAAATACAGGCCCTGAAGCCAAAAGTGACCTTCAGCACCTTAAAGGACTTGCAGTGTCCGGTGTTACAAAGTAATGAGCTGCAAGGAAAGCCAGATGAGTCCTGCAGTACAGAGGAACTGTTTGAATGGCTAGGTGCTGTGTTGAATCAAGTTAGCTTGTAAGTATTTGAATTTGTTTGATCTTTCAATACATCTTAAGTAAGGAAAGCCACAATTTATTTTAAGTAAGAGTTAAATAAGAACTAATTCTTATGATGCATTTCTTATGACTGATTCTTACAGATGCATGCCCTTCAGTGTTTGTTGTAAGTCCTGAACAATTGTGCTGTGGTTTTGGGGGTACCCATGTTTAATGGTGCTTGTGTGGTGCTGTGTTTTGTATTTATGACAAAAACAGTGTTGATAACACAGGGATGTTTTNTTTACTATTAAATTGTCTTTTTCTAAACCCACATGTTTTCTCACTTTTTTGGTCTGTGATGGTTAACCCACATGACATCTTGTGTATTAGTTGCTTGGTCACTGGTTGCTTCAGCATTAATTTACATGATATACATAGGTACGACTTGTTTGGTACAAGTTTTGATTGCTAGGAGTTACTGTAGAAAAATTGAAGTATATTTATTCTAGTTGTTTTGGTTTGTTTTTTTTTTTCCAGAGACAACAAATCATCTAGCTTTTTATCAACCTATTGCTGTCCTCAGCCTAACACAATGGTGGAAAAAGCTTTTTTGTGCACAATCACAGGCTTTATAATTCCTGAGAAGATAATTCAGTTATTGGAGCAGCTATGGTAAGGGCTGACAGGAGTACATTACTAAAACATTTGTACTCATAACACTTTTTGATTTTTTGGAATAGTTTTTAAATACCTTTTTTCAGTAGTGCTGTTGCAGGGAAATAGCAAAATATACAAAATGAATTTTTTTAACTTTAGTTAGGAAATGAGCTGGAAGCTTAAGATCAATATATTAAAAAAACCCCAATAAACAGTTCTGGACATTTCAAATTTGAGAATGCCTACCCTGTATTCTGGTAATGACTTTGATTTTTATCTTAATTTCTAAGAAACAGTGGCTCTACTGAGCTCCACGTTTTTCAAATTCCCCCTGCCTGTGAAAATCAGATGCCCTCAAATATGTCTGATGTAGTGTTTTTAACTACTGATGGAAAATATGGTTGAAAAGCCTTTATGATACCAAAAAGAGTATTGCAAGGTTATTATGTACTTCAAGGCTATTATGCCACTACAGTCAATGAACTTTTAGTGAGTTTTTTGAATCAAGTGTTATAATATAGGACACTGGATAGTGGTGACCAGGGCAGCCATAGTTCTAATTCAATACCAAACTACGTGATGCTGACTGCATCATGGATCAGTGTGGTATCTGGCTGTATTGTATATTAGTGCTACTGATAGCAAATTCTGGAAACTCTTTGCTCCATGTATGAGGCAATTCTTAAAGTGCCTAGTGGCTCACGACTGTAGCACTGACTCGTGACAATATTGCTGTTGCTTTTTCTGGAATATGATCATTACTCTGAGCAACTTTCAAATCTCATGCAGAAAACTTTCCTAGGCCAGAGTTGGAACACAAATTTCTTTGGCTTTTATGCTCTATTTTAAAGAGAGTTCCTGCTCCAGCAGGGGGATTGGACTACATGATCTTTCGAGGTCCCTTCCAATCTCTAACATTCTGTGACTCTTACTCTGTGAGCAGTAGGATAATGTCTGGCTTTGATTATTTGTAATTCATTTCCTTTCTGGTGGTGAAAGTATTTGTGTCAAGCATAGCCTGGCTATGTTTCTTCCTCCTATGTCTTTTTTTGCCCTGATAGCAACTGTTCTCAGTAAATGTTCTGTTTTCTGAAAGACAGTGCATGCTGTAAGAAATTCTGAGCAGCTACTTTACAACTTAAAACTTTTTCTAATTGCTATAATTTGCGGGTTTGCCATGTCTGAAAGTACAGTAGGAGTAATCAAGGGTCAGTCTTATTTCATTTCCTAACGTCTTCTGATATGATTTTTAAAAAAATTATTTATTATGTACTAAAACAGTTTTTTTTGTTAATTACAAGTTTTCACTAGAATGCATGTATCTTTTTTTAACTTTATATTGTGTACTTGAACATGCTGTCTGTTCCACTGTAATTATTGATTATCTTGTTTTGTTCCTTGCAGTTGCTATTTTGTTGAACCAAAACTGGCATATTGGCTGACCTTAACTGTGCATGGCTTTGCAGACAGCCCTGTGTCCTGGAGAGAAAATGAACATGGTTTCCACAAGGGAGGAGAGAACTTGTACAACTTCGTCATTTTTAGAAATCTGGACTACTGGCTTCAGATGGCTGTAGGAACTAGTGATGATTGTCCTCCATAAAGCTATATCTACAGAAGTTTTCTAATAATTCCATGTTACTGTGTAGAAACATTAGATAATTTTTATAAAAGTAAGTAACAAGTTAAGTATTAAGAGCCTGTATATGTTTTGCCATTATTTATAGCCCTTAAAGGATGACCTGCAATGGAAGGAATGGATTTTTGTTTCTTCACTGTCATACAGTGCCTTCTGAAAGACTTCACAATTCTAGCTTTAAGGAAAAGATGGCTTTGAGAGTTTTAAGTTCTCAGGAGTTGGCTGTAAGTGGTTTCCTTTCATCCAGGAGTATAAAAGTTAGTTTTACAGATTGCTAGCTAAAATATTTGGGAGGAAAGCTCATTTTGGGATTTAATGTTTTCTTTTTTTACATTAAAGATCTGTAAAACCTTCAAATTCATTCTTATGACATTTCAGACTACATGCTGAAAAATAAAAAAAAGGGGGGGGAAATGTCTTCTCCATAATTTGGTAGGGGGAAGGAGAAAAAAGGTAAGTAGAAGGAGTTACGTGACAGGGGGAGGAGCCCCCATTGAACATGGGAAAAATAAAGGCTTACTGACCTGCTTTTTGAATTTTGCAGATCACAGCTGGTTATCAGAAGAAAGTTGATTTTTTTATAGTGATGCACAAGGCCACTGCTTGCTTTCTTAAATGACATCCACAGACACACACTCATACCCTCACCAGATCTTGACCTTTAAAAGTAACTTGTGGTTCTTGCTTACAGGATTGCTCATGGAGCTAAGATTTCGCTGTCATGTTATTGTAGACATGTTTCTGGGAAGAACGCTGTGGACATACCATCAAACAATGCAGCTGAAGTGAAACAGGTTTTGTTAACAATAAGCAGTAATGTTGAGAGCGTAGGCAGCTATAAAGAATCCAAGTTACCTCCTGTTGAAATCCATGGAAGGGCTGGATGGGGGGAATGGGCTTTATTTTATTTTTGTTTCATGGAGTGGGTATGTATCATTAAAGTAGCGATGCACTGCTAAAATGGAAGTTGTTCACTTGATGAAGTGAGAGGTTGGTAGTGGAAGTTAGGGCATCAAGATCTCATGTCGGGATGAGTGGCACAAGAAAAGCAGAAAGCTCAGGGGAAGCAGCTGAGCTTTCTTTTTTTGTCTGTTTATTGGTTCCTTTCAGTGAGGAGAATCATCCTGGATAACTTACTGGATGGTATTTGTTTGTCATGCACCTCCACTAAATATAACCCCTTTTGCTCAAGTTTTGTTACACATTTCACAAACAGAACTCTGACAAACCAACAAGCAGTCTTCTAAGTCATTATGTTGTTTTTCAAAATTATCCTGACATGTTTCTAGTAGGTTGCTGGGAGCAGAAGTGCCACCTTGTCACACATACAGACAGATTACACGATCACAAACTGAATGCATAAGAGTTTGGGAAAGTTCTTGGCTTGACACTTGACTGGTAAATATGTAACATGGCTGGCTCAAACATTGTGTCATTACTATGCACCAGTGCAAATCGCTTCAGTTGTTGGCTAAAGTCTGCTTTTGAAAGTGTCTGTTGAGGGGTTATGCCACACTTTAACAAAAGAGATGATTAACCAGGAACATCTTCCTTTTTCCCCTTGATCTCTTAAAAGCTTGGTCTTTTCCTGGAAGTTACACCTGCAGCAAAAGTTCTGATACAAAGTTAAAAATCTTAAATCTTTATGAAAATTTGGATTAAGTTTGTAGCTGCTTCAGCAAATGTGCTCATCTTCCTGTTAGATTCTAGTAAAACTAACCTTTTCCCCCATAGTGTGCATGCACACACATAAACAAGTGTAATGTATACTGCTTGGAAAAAAAATAAACAACTCCCACCCAGAAGTAAGAATCTTGTACTGGTGGGTTTGTTTCCCGTGCTAACTGAAAGGAGTGAAGTCTTACGCATATGATTCATAATACTCCCAGCAGGAGTGCAGCAGCTATTGGCCTTGGCTCTGAATGAGCAGCTGTAGGACCAGGTGAAGTGATTTTTCTAATTGGTGCCAGGTTGCAGCTTGGCATTGTTGATGAAGTAGCTGCTGCAGAAGTGCTGGTGGGTATGTAGTCATAGCCTCAGTCAGACAATTCTGGAAGGCAAGCTGAGCAGCAGGCATTTCGGCTCTATTGCTTCTCCTCAGTATGTGAGTATTAAGGTTAATCTTATGTACATCTAGGGAAATCTCATCAGATTGGTCAACAGTTCCCTTTGCCTACTGTCTACGTAGGAAAGGGACTGTAAATATTTCTCAAAGCTCAGTGTTATAGGTAGAGTCATTTAGCTGTGCTGCTTTCTATAATACCTAGTTGTCTTCTTGGCATTGTTTCAATGGCTTTTCCAGCTAAGGAAGGGATTAAAATCCTGTCTCTTGACTCTTGCAATTTAATTGAGATGCTAAATTGGTTTCTGGCTTTTCTCCATTTTCTTTAAATGTATAATGGAAAACCCTGTGCTGTTAATAGTCACTGCAATTGGTCTACTCTTAGACTCTGAGATGATACTTCTTTAAACAGATCCGTGCTTTTTTAGCAAGGTCCAACAGTGTGCTTGCCTCTTAGGAGACAGGCTTTTCTGTGCTTGCTGGGCTTTGTAGTTGCACAGAAGAGAAACTGGGGGGACCTTTTTCTTACCACCTGCAAACTGTGACCTGAGGGAAGATTTTCCTGGGATGAGGGACAGCAGCCTGTTCCCTACAGTCTGTAGGAAGAGAAGGAATACTCTGTCTCCCAAGGAGGTTCCCAAGCTTGGGGGAGACTTGCTGAGAAGAGGTACAGGATGGCATTGCTCACATGCTTGGGGAAAAGGTTGGGAGGGGGGAGCTGGGACTAGGCCAGGTGGGCAGTAATCCAAGGAGGAATTGGGGAAGGTACATGAGATGGAGATAGAAGTTTTTGCATGAGAATGAAAGATGGCTGCTGGTGGTGGTCTTGCCCTTTGTGCCTGCCTGTGAGGGAGGACAGGAAAATGCAAAAGGTTCCTGAGAGCTGCAAAAGTAATGAGGAGCAGCTGTGTGCCAGTTGCTTCTGAGATCAAAGGGCTGAATGCTTACTAAGAAGGTTTGCCTCTGGGGAGTGTTTTATCTACGATGGGGAAGCAAAGCCAAATATCTGAATGCAGAGACAAGCCTGGGGCAAGCTGGTTGCATGAGGAGTAGAGTTTTTTGTTGTCCTGGTATGCAGACAGAGTGATAACACACTCCTTGAGAGCTAGGGAACTGCTTTGCTTTAGTCTCAGCCCTTCTACTGAGCTGTGCATTCCTGTCTCAGCTGGTGGAAGGAAAGGGAATTTTGTTGAGAGGTTACTGGAGGGTAGCAGAACCAGGTGAGACTGGGCCACAAAGATCATGTGCTTTTCCAGCCCCGTGTTCGAGTAAGTGGTTATGTGTATTCAGAAATCGGTGGGTGTGGAACAAATAGAGAACAAATGTTTGTGTTGACAAAAGGGAGTTAGGTTAGGAGGTTGGATAGTGTGTGTTATGCAAAATCACTGAGTCAGAAACCTGTCTGGAGGAATAAAGGTGTGTGTTCTATAATGGAAGCCTAATGGTGGTGGTAGTATTTTTTGTCTACTAGTGTCTGTTAGCATGGGGGACTCTGAGAAAGGTAGAGATAAGGATGAGAAAAAGAACTGTCCCTGTCAGAATAGATTCTAGAGATGCTGTGGCTGCAGAAGGAAAGCAGCAAGATTTGTCATAGCTTAGATCTGGGGGATGAAGGAAAGACAAGAATGAGTGCTAATCTAAGGCTGCTTGAAAAGGAGGTGACAAGGTTTAATGGAAGGAGAAGCATAAACTTTGTTTTGGCTGCATTGTGCTGCTGCTGTTTACTAGGCAGTATCCATTTTGGAGAGGCTAGCCAAGATGTAAGTTGGATGTCTGGAAATAAGCCAGCAAGAAAACAGGTTCATATGTCACCAGCCTGGGGATTGCATAGCAATCATGGGAGTGAGGGGGATTGCTCAAAGATGGGCTGTAATGTTTTTTTTGTTGGAAGTAGTTTGTGTGCTTTTATTATTCCTTGCTACGGGCTGCCTCTTTTTGGTTTATCTGTAGGGTTTCCAAGAGTGTTACAGAAACACTAGAGGTTTAGAACTATCTTGAGATAGGTTGGATGATGTTGCTGTTAACTGCAATTAGCAGTCGGGCTGCTCACCCAATGCTGCGCAGCCAGTGTGGGGTTTTGCACAGGTAGAGCACGCCCCTGCTACCACTACTGCAAAAATAAATAGGTAAAGCAGACAAAAGGTAAAAAGCAAAATAAGAGTTTAGAGGGGTATTTCTTTTCCCCTCTCTTGGGAGCTGCATAGCAAATCAGTGGCTCATCTGGGATTAGAATGAAGGCTTTTTGTGGCTAGTGAAGTACTCTAGCTACTAGAGTATAGTTCCTCTGATGCTGTTAATTAAAGATTAATGGCTGCAATTGTCTCTGTCTTTGGTATTTTGTTATGTGGAGCTATACTGGAACATGCTTGAATTGTTTTTCTTAATTTTTGGGGGGAGAATAGAGCTTAAAAGAGCAAAAACTGAGACTAATTCAATCACTGGGCTACTAAATAACCACCTTCTGAATATTAACAAGAAACTCATAAATATCTACTATAAACTAAGGCAACTCTGAGTTGCCCTCTGTTTCATCCTTGGGTAGATTCTAGCACTGCTTAAAAATATTTGTTTTAATGCAGCCACATACAGGAGCAAAAAGTGAGAGCTAAAGTGACTTGAGCAGTTTTCAGCTTTCCAGAGAGCAATGTGCAGGGTGCCTTGGCTACGCCAAGTTTCTTTTAGCTGGCTTTATTAGGACAATTTAGTGGGCTTTAGTTATTAGGATGTGGGTACCTTTTACTTGAGTAATTGTAGAATATCCTAAGCGGTGGTGTATGCTGTTCTGTCCCCTGACAAATATAGGTAACCATTGGTATTAATATTGTTGTTGTTAATGCCTAAGCCACATGTCTTGGTTCACTAGATACCAAAAATCTTTCTGCGTCATATGCCAGTACGGTTGCAGAGGATGCAAAGGGAGTAAGTTTTATCATGTGATTGCAGGTGAAAATAGCATGTTTATTGATTTTATCATGATGACAAGTATTTCTAATCTTTGTCACTGTTGAAGTTTGTGCCTTTCTTAAGTGCTACCAAAGCGAGTATGCATTTGTAAAAGGATATAGCTTAAGGCTCTGTGGGAAGCTAGTGCAATTACACTGCAATTTTCAAAAGCTCTTGTAGTTTATCACTGGGATAAAAGCCTTACTGAACTGGGCACCACACTGCCATTGGGACAACACTGATTACCGTTTATAAAGAGAGGTTTACTTCTTTGTTATTGAAACAAATTAAGACTTTAAATAGTCAGCTTTTGCTGTGCAGGCACAAAACCAAGCAGTGATACATTAGTGCTCGAGCCTGATTTTCAGTTAGATAGTAGAACCAGCTTTAGAGCTCCTGTTGTCAGAACAAGATGTTGTAGCCCTATAAACTTATTTAAATGTGCTCGAATATTTTTAGAAGCTTTATGACAGTTGAGTGCCATTTGTTTTCCCATAGTACTTGTGACTGATTTGACAGAAAGGTGGTTGTGTGTTCCGTACAGGATGTTTTGAGTCACATCTCTCAAGTTAGATACTGTGGAATTACAGTCTGAGACATGTGGAGTCTCTGTACCTGCATTGATCTTAAAGGTCAGTAGGAATAGCTGATCTTAAAGGTCCGTAGGAATAGCGGGCATTTAGCAATTCAGAGTAATGGATGCCTTGGCCATATGATTAAAGGTATCTGCGTGACCAGCATGGGTTTGCAAGGTCTATGAGTTAAGTCTTCAAAATTATGTGGGCACTCTCAAGTTAGATCTGTAAAAGCAGTGGTGCCTCAAATAATTTTGAAGCCTTGTAAAAGACTTTTGAAGATCTGTAAAAGCAGAGCATTGTGATACCTACTCATAGGCAGTTAATTTCCCAATGTCATTAACAGCCCTGAGGCCGGATACCCAGCCCAGCAAAGGATGTTGTCCCTTGTGCTGAGAACTGAGATGCAGAAAAGTCAGCATGCTGAGTAGTGAGCTACCTACACTGACTGGTAGACAGTGTGAAGGACTACAGTGCACCTTTAGATTCTAGCTCAGCCTGCTCTGATGGAAGTGGNGGGCAACATTGCCTGAAGAACTGTGATAGAGACATCTGGGTTTTAGTGATAGCTCTGATAACAAATTTCTGCGTGACCTTCTACAAAAAACTTTGCAGTTCTGTGCTGCTCTGACACTTTCCCATTCAATGCAATGGACTTAGAGGTGCTGTTTGCTTTGTAAAGCACTTTGAGAGAGCCATAGGTTATCTTTTAGTGTTCCCAGAATTTACTTCGGAACCTAGAATTGTCTCTTGCCACACCTGTTTTCCTCTGAAGATTGCTGATCAGAGAAGAGTGGTTTTGACCAGGGCTTCAGGGCAAAACCAGTCCTATCTTTCCTCTACCTGCATGGAGGATGGTATAAGTGGTATGGGGTTTGCTCTGCTTAAGGTAAGACTGTAATGTGCTGGAAAACTACTTCATTTAGTCAGCTGCATTGTAGAGAACAGAGGGATGAAGGGTAACTAAGGGTAGCATGAAACATTTGGGATATTTATAAAAATGTGAAACGGCTTTTTTTGTTAGAAAGAATGGTTGTGCATTATTAAAGACTACAAAAGCGAATGGGGAACATGCTTTCCAAATCAGGAGGAGAGCAATCCTTAACAGTTGCTAATCTATTTACGTTCCAGCCATGCTCAGTGTGGCTTTGAGGTCTGAAGCTCTTGTAATTGCCTGGAATATATCACTGCAGTGAGATTCATTGTTCTGTTCTCCCCAAGAGGAAGGCTGAGCTGTTTAGCTGTAGAACTTCCCTTTCAATTGAGCAAATAGATGTGGCTAAATTCCCATGTATTGTTTTGTTGAAGCACTATTAATTATGGCTTCCATTATAAGCATGTCAGTTTTATGTGATCTAGGCAGAAATTGATGCATTTTTTGGGAAGCAGCCAGAGCTTTATTTTGGGGATTGTGCATGGGTGTTAGGAGCCAGGTTTTGATCCCTGTTGATAGAAGTCCCTTAAACTTTGCAGGACCAGTAGGATGCTTGTTTAGTTCCCTGATTTCTCTAAGGGTCAGAGACTTAATTTTCTTCTTTCCTTTTACTCAACTTCTTGCTGACAGGTTTCCTTTGCTATTCCCCAAGCAATGCTCGAAACATTTAGATGTTAAGCCCACTTAAATGAGAGTGAACTCAAAGCTTGGTGCCTTGCATGAAGATTTAGAGGGGCAAGGTTTAGCAGTTTCAGGAAGCTATGTGAGATGTGGCTTCAAAAGGGCTTCCAGCCCAACCTCACCACCCAAGTTACTTTGCATGGGAACTTCTCTCCTTTATGCCTTATGAGTGCATTTTTAAATAGCAAGGAATTCCTGTAGCTTCCTTTCAAGTCCCCAAGGTTTTGTTGTCCGTGGGAACCTCTCTATATAGCTCCTGTGGAACCAGCAGCTTGGAGCGTATCCATGACACTTCCATGTAAGAAAGCACACATGCTCTACGCAAAACTCTTCACTGGTGTTGGTAGACTGGGTGGAAGAGCCAATTTTTTTTTTTCAATAGATGTTTCTTTTGTGAATGATGATCTATGCTGACTTTTCTTCCCTGGGGGCTGAAAGTGGAGTTGCTGTTAAGTTTCAGTGAAATACGAGACTTCTTTAGATCCAGGTGCTATTCTCCCTGCTTTAATGCATGACTTGATCAAGTGAATTCTATGCTGAGGACCTCTAGGGAGGGGAGCTGTGAAGAAAGTACCTTTCTTCATGCCTGTCAAAAGGTAGGTCCGCCCCATCCAGGACTGCTTTGGTACTTCATAGTCTGGAGCAGCTTGCTATTTTTTTTCTTACATGTGCTGCTGGGTTGGTTCAGAAAGTTCAAGTGTTCCTGCATTTACTGGCATCTTTTTCTAAAATTGTTCAGTGTGCTGAATCTGAGAAATCAGCCAGGGAGATGGGCTTTGCTGCAGGCTAGGGGCCTGCTCAGTGTCCTGTTTGCCCAGCCTGACCCTGCCCTCGGCCAGCAGTTGGCACAGCCTGTGCAGATGAGCAAGCAGGACTTGCTTACAGGGTAGATAAACTGGGGACTACGGCCACTCTTCTGGAAGAGTAGTCTGATAGCTGTCATCTGGACAGAAAGCCCTCAGCATTGAGAGTTCAGTCTCCTCTTTAACTCTCAGAGGGGGTACCTCCAAGGTGGTGTTTGTAGCTGGTTTGTTTGTTTTTGGTGCCCCCCCCCCCGAGATCAGTCCCTTTAGATATACCTGCCATTTTCTGAAAGACAAAAAATGTGATTTGGAAGCAAAGTTAAGGGATCAAAAGCTGCAGTGATAACATAGGACAGATGCTTGTCTTTTTCAATAGCATAAAATTGCACTGTGAACCAGATTTTGCTCTAAATGTCATAGGTGCTTGTCCCTGTAAATTGTGAGGACATGGTGGAAGCACCTCAGGTTTTTAAAATGTGCCCGCTCATCCAGTAGCTAGTCTGAAATGGCTGTGGTGCCCCCCTTCTTCCATCGGAATTAAATTTCAACAAAAAAGACAAAGCGGATAAAGAAGAAAACTAGAGGTTCAAAATTGGTCTTGGACTGACACTAAACATGAGAAATTCTGCCTAGGATCTTTTTGATAGTAGTATAGAAAAAGATGCATTATTTTAAGACTAAGTTGAGGCTTTGTGTTTTTCTCTGAACTTGGTAAGAGCTTTGTGGGCAGAAGAGGACAGAATGTGTTAATAGTTTATTTTCAGTGCAAATAGAGAATTCTCCTGTAGTGTCCTGAATTTGGTAAAAACATGGGCTTTTTTTCTTCCTAATGAACAAATAGCTTACTGTGCCGAATACCTCTAAGCATGTTTAGATTCATTCCATTTGCACTCAAGTAAGTGGAAAAAATACTGCCCTATTCTAAAAAAAAATCTACAAATACCAGAATCTCTGCAAAACTCAAGAAGCTGATCAGCATTGTAATAAACCCTCTTGGTTTCTTGCTGTTGTGCAATTATGGCAAGAAAAAAACCCTCTTAATAAATGCCTATGAAAGGCATTTAAATTTTTTGGTTAAACTACCTGCAAGTATGCTGGCTTATAAGTAAATTCCATGTCGTTACCTAAATTGTCTGGTGATGGTGGCCACTAGAGCTGTGTCCTCTAATTCTGAGCTGTTCTGTGTGACCCTGAGTGGGGGCATATTGATGCATTTTTCAAAGAATGCTGATTCCATTGAGAAGTAGAAATGTGGACTGAAGTTTCTTTTGACTTCACCGATCTTCGGTGTGCTTTTTTTCTTTAATTTAACCCCCACAGATGTTTCACTGTGTCTGTAATTTGGAAATGACTACAGTCAGTTTTATTACAGAGGGGATAAACTTGATTCCTGTTGTCTAAAGCCTTCCTGCATTAACTTTCTGGATGTACTCAGGAAGGATTCACTGTTGATAGAAGCAAATTTAGAGGGAAGCAGTGCAACTTACGAGTACTTCACTGAATTTCTAACCAGGTTGTGTACTGAACACGAAATACCATAGTCTGCTAGCAGCATTATGCCAAGCGCTGTACTAATGTGTTAAAAGAGACCAGCTCTGCCTTCCAGTGCTTCCAATCTTAAAAAAAAAAAAAAAAATTTGGAGAAAAATGGTGAAGTTGCACAAAAGACTTTCCTGTTACTAGAAAAGGGAGACTAGAGAAGAGAGAAATGCAGTGTTTCACCCAAGCTAATGTTTTTAAACTTGATTGGTTGTTCTTAAACAAGGTTCAGAAAGTTTGTCCTTGCCCTGTTGTACTGTGGTCAGACATGTAGTCTGTTGAGTTGTGTCCCTGTAGCTGTTCTAAGGGATTGCCAGCAGAATAATGTCCCATTTACCAGATTTTGGAGGTACTGGGGAATTACCAAAGGGAGCTGTCGCTCCTTATTTTTTCTTCTTCTCTCCCAATAGCATCTGGCTTGCCTTGGTGATAGAAAAATTGGTACATGGAAAATCCTGAGACAGACTGTCAAGAACAGTAATGGTTTGAGATAGTGAAAACCAGTTTCAAGATATTGGAATGAGCTAGGGGAATCTTTCTGGGAAAGGAACTGAAGCCAAACAAAGTCTGGACTATTAAATTAGTTATCCTGTCATGAGGTTTTTGAAAGCAAAGATGGAGCTCTATGAGCCTGTTGGCTTCATGGCAAGTGAGAGCTGGCAGGAGCCTGCTCATCTGCATGTAGTTTTGGGATGAATTAAAGTCTTAAAGCCTGTGGGTTTTGTTGAAAAATAACATTTTGAAAGAGGCAGCTTGGCTGCTAGGAGTCAGAATCACAACAGAGCCAAAATAAGCTTCATATTTCTTAACCTCTGTGTCACTGTGAAGTCCACATTTTCCCAGATGATCTGCAAATGCACAAGGACAGAGCATTGTGAGCTGCCAGGTTTTAGTGAGAGGGGGGGGAAAGGAAAATAAACTACAGTTGTCCATTATGTAAATACATGGCAAGTACGAAAAAGACCAAGTTATTCAAACCTGATAAAGTTTATGAGGAAAGGACAGAGTCTGCTATAGAATAAGAAAAAGAGCTAGGGATGTGAGTAAACTGAAAACTCAGACTATGACTTCAGTGTTTGGCACAAGTCAGAAGAATAAATAAAGCACTGAGATGGTAGGAGGCAGGGAAGAGAGAAGTGTCACGAGGAGCATTAACAGCGAGTCTCGAGCTGGTGTGCTGCGTGTTGTGTTAAAAGGCATCAAGTTGGATTTATGGGAAAGATGGATAACAGCAAAATAAACTAAAGGGTTTGAATGAAGGTGACCAAAAGATAGCTCCAGTCATTTTTGTACTCTGGTATGAATTGGATGTGGCTCTATAGTTGAAGGGGAATACTGATGTAATGCTAGGAGAGAAACAGGCTTTCTTTTTATTAGAAAATATGCAGGTTAGATAAAATTGTGATTTTTATATGATTCTGATTATGTGGGGGGCTGGCATCAAGGGTTGAGAAATCAGGAAACTAAAAAGGCCCAAAGAGAAACAGAAATTGATCTCGAGGGACTACTTGTTCTCTCCTGATACAAAAAGACAATTAAGAAAGATAAACTTATTAAAATTAGGTAGTAAATATAATTTTGGGCAGATTATAGCCAACAATGCTCATAGCCTAATTCATGTAGGTATGAATGGGAGATGAAGAGCCTAAACGCCCCAGGATCTTTAACGCTGTAGGGTAGCTCCTCCAGGTAGGTCAAACTAGAAGGGTGCCAGCCTTCTTCAGCACCCCTGTGTCTCTTTTACAGGTATTGCTGAACTTTTCAGATTGTGAGTGTTTTTACCTGTCCTTGTCAAAAGCTGTTCTGAGTGTCAAAGTTCTTCTTCAAGGTTGCTTTTGCATAAAAGCAACACAGCGGAGAGGGATGGGAGGTGTTAAATATGTAGATGGATCCGAAAGGCGGGGAGGGCTATGGCACACAGCCTTTGAGGGGCTCCAGCTTCATGTGGCTCCTGCCCCTTCCTTGAATAAACCTGAGGGACACGATTTTTTAATAATTTTATATTTCTGTACAATTTGATCAGGGGATGCATAGTTCCTGCTAAAGAAAGAAAACTGCTCTTCAGATTAACTCTTTCTGGGCAGGAAAGGCCAGTGCAGATGAACTAACAGTGCAAGAACATCGTACTGTTCCATCTGTTTAAAAAAAAAAATAGCTTTCTTGTTTACAACAGAGAACCTCAAGAAGGATGCCTGATATCTACCTCCAGAGTTCCCAGAATTGCTTGTGAAAGTTTTTTACAGAAAAAAAGCCTTGGACCAGGAATTTTCAAGTGGTGCTCCTGAAGCTGTGCCAGCAGTTTTGTGAACACTTCTGATCTTCCCAAGTGTTGAATTCGGAAATTCCGCTGGAACAATGTTGGGTCAGTGTGATGGGGATAAAATTCAGTTAAGTTGTCCTGGTAGGTAATTGAGTGACTTATTAGTAAAACATGTTAAAAAAATTTACAGAAAAAATGTTGTTAAAAGTCTTAGGATGAGCAAAACCTTGTAAACTTATTGGGTAAGTTGTTCATGCAGAATATACATGTGAAGACGGCATGTTATGCATTGTGTGCATGCAGTCAGGTGTTTATGTATCGTAAATATGTTTTACGTAAGGGATTTAAAAAATTTAGATCTAAGGAAGTTTTATTTCCTATTTGCTTTTACTGATAGCTGTGTCTAAACCTCATGGTTACTGTCAGAAATATGAAACTTCACCACTATCTTAGAGCACAGGTTTATTAATTTACACAAATAAAGAAGTAGGGATGGGGGGAAATCTGTAGCTAAGATTTTTGAAAAGTTGGAGGTCCTTTTGCTTTGCTCCGAGGCTGTGCAGACTGTCGTATGCTTGTCAGTTAAACTGGTTTGGGGTTGTTTACCCATTCTGGGCACCTAGCCAGCTTAATTTACAAAACTGCAATTATCATGATTGTTAGGAACAGTTCCACTTTTTCCCTTGGATTTCTTCTGCCTTGCTGCTTTTCTTCTTCGAGGAAGTCTTAAATTTTCCTGTCAGTTCTGAGGAGACCCTAATTTTGCCCTTAGGGGTTCCCACAGAGGCATGAAGCCCCAGGGGCTCTCTGGCAAATGTAGACCTTCCAGAGGCAGCAACAAGCAAGTGTGTCACTCTTTAGGATCAAATCCCTGCTGGTCCCAACCCACAAATCCACGTCTTGCTGCTTGGGGACCCACAGTGTTCGGGGGTTTTTATTTTTATGGTTTAACATAGAATTCCTAAATAAACATCTAACTTGAAGGCCGTGAGGCTTTGGCATTTGCATAATTCCTCATTTCTGGCCGTGCCATTTCTGTGGAAGTTGCCAAGTGGTTGGTCGGTGAATGCTTTTGAAGTATTTTGATGCCCCTCTGCAACTGAAAATAAAGAACTGGCACCAGGTGCTGGCCACGCAGCAGCTTTTGCACCGCAGGTACTGTGAGGTACCCATGGTTTGAAGGCCCTTGCCTAGTGCGGTGTTTGCGGTGTGGTTGCCTCTGGCCTCACAGTTTCTGGGAGGAATAAGCCCCTGCTTCTGTCAGGCCCCTCGATAACTCCATTCCAACTCTTCCCAGTCTGCTGCTTTGGCTGGACATAGATGTGGATGGCATTAGTTATCGGAGAAAGCACGCTGGAAGGTGTGGTTTCACATTGCTGGTGTGAACTGGGATCACAGCTTCCTTCATGAGGCAGCAGTAGCGTATTGGTCTACTGGAGGAACTGGGCACGTCTGTAATTGTAGCGATGGTGTACTCCGCTGCTTAACCATCGGTGATCTGCAGAGTCGGGTATGGCAGCAGTCCAGGCACAGCGCGTGGGTGCCTTTGCACAGCTCTTCGAACACAGCCCCCGTTGTGCGCGATAGGGAAACGGATGGGGAAGGTCCTTCATCTCGGCTGTCACCCTTGCGGAGGAGCTGTGCCTCTTCCGTGCGTTTTGTTGAGTTCTGGGTGGGGTGCTCTGATTCTCCTTTGCCTGTGCGAGTAGTTTCAGTTTGTGATGAGAGAGAGAAAATCCAGCACTTCTCTTCCTTGTGCCTCGTACCGCTGTCTGCGGTGTCTGCAGCGATAAGAGGTTTCGGGGGAGCGTGCCGTGGGTCCAGCTACTGCTGCTGGAGCTCTGCTTAGGTTATAGTTGCTCCTCATCAGCATGAACTTAGAGGAGCACCAGGAATGTCAGAGATGGGGAAATAATGATGGCATGTCAGGTTATTGTTTATTGTTGGCCAGAAATTTTCCATCAGGGAATTTCCTGGGTTCAAACCAGCTTCTCGGGGTACAAAACTCTGCTGAAGATGTCTGAAGTATCTGAATGTGAACGCGGGGATTCTGTGCGTATCTTTTTCTAGACATTGGCAAAACTGCATTTATTTTCAGCCAACCAACCTGTCCCAGGACCTTCTGGACAATTTTTATATGCCTTATTGTTTAATTATTATATATATGAGTGCTACAGGCTGCTGTATTACTTGTTCATTTGGCTTTGAAAGTTCAAACATAATCAAAACCAGTTTACCAGAGGGGGAATTGAAAAAGAGAGGTTTTAAGTGTCGTGCTGAGAATCGGTGATAACCAGTTCATTGGCAAAATTGCAGTTTTAATGCCTCTGTGTCGAGAATTGTCTAGAGGCAGTTGTGCCGCATCTCTTGTTCCGTGAGTTTTGCTCCCAAAGAATTGACGAACCACATGAGCACTGGGTGGACCTATTCTGCTCTTAGGAAGAGTGGTGAGAGAACCGAGTGGCATTTTTATATAGGCTAACCAGACACTTCCAGAAACTCCTGACATTTTCAGGTTTTAAGATATCTCATTAATAGCGTTCTTGTGCACTTACCATGTGTGGTTTTTTTTCATTAAAAAAAAATTTTCAACCAATTATGTTTAAACCATTTAATGTCTGTGAAAAATCTATTTGCTGAGCCAGAATCTCTAAATCTGTATCAGAACACACAAGAATTGAATGAATGTGGAAGCACTAGTGTCTCCCTCATCTGGCTGGTTGGTAGTGGAAGGGGAACCTTTGCAGGGGAACCTGAACTGTAGACCTTGGGGGTGAATCTTTTTAGGGATAAAGTGCAAAAGCCTGTCGTCTTGTGTCGAGACCTTTCAGAAGCACAAGGGATCTGAATTATTTTAAAAGTGATTATTCTACTTCAGAGCTGGGTTGCATAGGATCTCCAGACCTCCAGTTCTATATCATTAGGACTAACAATTTGCAAAGATCTTCTGCTGAAGGAATTAGAAATAATTCTGCTGCCTCCAGACTACTATAAATAATTTCAGATGCTTATGATTCCAGGGGAAAATAATCTGTTCTCATGAGCTGAAATAAGTTGTCCAAACTGTCCAAAAGATTATGGAGTTGTTGCCACTGGTTTCTTCATCAGACTGGCTGTTGTGGTTTATTTTGCTTCAAGGAAATTGATGTCAGGACCTGACTTTTTTTCTCTCCCTTCCCTTGGATGCACATGCTGGTTTAATTTCTATCCGGAATACAATTTTCTGTCAGCGTGAAGGAACATGTAATTCCTTCAGAAACATGGAAAATGAAAGTGTGACTTCAATTATTCGTAGGCACAATATAACGCTGGCTTCACAAATGCTTCTGTGGATGTTACAGCCCAGCTCTTGAGATCAAGTTAAGTTTGCAGACCCCGTTTTGGTATGATTGGTCTTGAGAAGCCTACCCCGAAGCAAGCAGAAGAGCTTCTAGTGGATGGACTGGGGGACTTCCCTTTGCTTTCTTATTTTGATCCCCTTGATTCAAGGGACCATCCAGTTTAAGAACTCCCAGCTTTGTGTTGTTTTAATTTTGTTAACTGTTAGTTAGCATCCAAAAAAATTTCTTCCAGCATATAAGTTCAGCATTTATTACATTTCCATCTTCAATCCTTGCTACTCTTTCTGAGCATAAAGTCTGTGGAGGTGAGGGGGTGGGTGAAGAAAGGGAAGGAATATGGGGATGTATCTGTCTTTTGACATTTGATCATAAAGAGAAAACAATGGTATTTATTTTGTCTTTTTTTTTTTTTTTACCTCATGTAGTGCAAGCCTGATTTCTGTAGATGTGTGTGTCTCAGTTATTCCTGGTTTAGCAGGTGTTTTTAGGTTTGTTTTGTTTTTTTTAATAATGCTGTTTGACTAAAGGTTCCAGTCCAACCTGACAAGCTCAGTGAATTCAAAAAACATGATATGTGTGAGGAGCAGCATCTGCATTTCACAAAAGCTGCTACGGGCAGCAGCCAGTTTGCCCAGCACACGATTGGGGTGACTTTGAGAGTGGCCTCAAGGAGTGCCTTTATCTGCTGAGACGGATGATGTAGTGAATTTAGTGAAAACTAATTAATAAGGAGGAGGCAGGGAAGGCAAACAGGACTTTGTTTATATTTTAGGTTTTGTCTAGCAATTGGAGCATTTTGCTGGAGAGGGAAGCAAAAGGTTACAATGAAAGCAGCATCCAAGAAATACTGGTTTACGAAAGCATTATGAGTTTTCTCACTGTGTTGAAGTGGTCACATTTCAGTATGACTAACACTGGCTGAATTACTCTTCAGCTTGATTGATTGAGGCAGATTTTGGAAAAAATGCAAAATTTTAAGGAGCTGCTGAGGCCAACGCAATGTTTCAGGAGTGTAAAAGGCATCTATTTGTTTTAAGTACTGCGATCCTGTTTATCCTTGAAGAAACAAATAACTTTATGCCTTTTAACAAACAAAGTAAAGGATGGTCCCTGTCTTACCTGAAACACACGTTGATCTTTACTTCCCTCTGTTCTGGATGATTTGGTTTCATGCAGCACACGGTGGTGGGTTCTCAAAGACTAAAACATGCAGCGTTGCAGAGCCTGAGGAGCCTGCAGTTCTAGCGGATGTTGTTTGCGGGGTGATAACTGGATAGTTTGGAAAATTAATGCAAGTGGTTTTTTTGATAGAATGGCAGAGGTCGGAAAAGACCTCTGGAGGTCATCTGGTCTCCCCTTGTACTCCCCTCAAGCAGGGTCACCTCGAGCTGGTTGCCCAGGACCATCTTTAGAAGTTTTTTGAGTATCTCCAAGAATGGAGACTCTACAGCCTCCCTGGGCAGCCTGTGCCAGTGCCTGGTCACCCTTGCAGTAATAACGTGTTTCCTGATGTTCACGGGGAAGCTCCTGTGTTTCTGTTTGTGCCATTGCCTCTGGTCCTGTCACTGGGCACCACTGAAAAGAGCCTGGCTCTGTCCTCTTCGTGCCCTCCCTCCAGAGATTTCTGTGCATTGATGAGATCCCTGAGCTGCTGTAAGGAACAGGTCTGTGTTCACCTGGTGTTCTTGTCAATTGTATCTATTCCAGCAATGAGGGTGAAAAGAATGAGGACTTAAGGAAGAAAAACTGCCATTCCTTTATTTCCTCCTGCAGCTCTTCTGACTTCTTACCTGCTCTTTCTTGGTGGTTTCTAATTCCCCTTATTTGTTGTATTTTTTCCCTGTGCAGGAGGGATGAGGAGAACCAAAAGAACTCCATCACCATCTTCTCATTTTGTATTGCGCTTCAAAATCTTTGGACATCAAGCCTCTCTTCATCCTGCAGATACCTCATGAGGTAATTATATTTGGTTTTTGTAAGTCTTGTGCATGTCTTAAGCTGCCAGTCATGTCCCTCATGAATAAGGGGAAAAAAACGGCCAAGACTTGCAATTTAAGTATTCTGTAGAGAAATCTGACTGGCTGTACGGAACAGGACCACGGTGATCTTGTGCTATACACAGGCTCTGCTCCTGATACTTCTTCCCTTGGAAAGCATAATTGGGCTCCCATGCTGCATAACTTAAAGTTGCCAACTCAGCCTCTGCTACAGCTCTGTAAGACAGCCTGTGTGTTGACAGCTGCTGGCAGTTACTTAGGATGGAAAATCATATGGCAAACTGGAATTCAGCTGAGGTATCTCCCCCCTCCTACTCCCTTCAGCAGCATACTTGTCATGTTCCGGATGATGTGAAGTGCCTCCACTTCCACCAGCAAGCCTAGCTAGACCATGGGCTCCATTTATTGAAGAGAGTCTCCCCTGTTCACGTCGCCAGAAGTGTTTTGTTTGCTGCCTCAGTCCCTAGATGGTTGCAGTCCTGTTTTATCCACTGTTTGGGTAAAGTATGAAATATATCAGTGTCAAGTTAAGGATTTTATAGCTCAGCATTATGTGGCTTTTTTCTATTCAAGTATGCCTGACTTTAAGAAATGAATCTCGCCTAAAAAGATGATTTCATTCCCTTGAACCTTGTTTACAGAGTGTTAACAGTGCAGGGAAGTCTGCACAGAGGTGTGTCTTTTAGCAATGTCAGCAATCCAGGGCAGGACTCACTGAAGGAAACTGTTTCAAATCCTGGATTAATGCAAATTAGGAAGGGAAGTCTGAACAAGGAAAAGGCCTATAGGCGAGTTCAGATCTTCAGATTACTCCAAATACCTTTTGTTGTAGGTTAGCTTACCTGCAGCTAAAGCCTTGCTCTGCTCTCATTTTTGTTCAGACTAGCACAGCAGCAGGGCTGGTTAAGTGCACACAGGTGGCTTTCAAACAGTTCAAGTGCATTCAACCCCTTGCTCTCTGGTACCGTTTTCTGACCAGGAGGGAAGGTTTCTTATTTACTTCCAAAAATAAAGTTGACTGTGATGGAGCTTTGGGGAGAAAGCGTACCCCGTGGCCTCAATGCATTCCAGTTGCCATTTCCAATAGACAAAGATGTCTATGAAAAACCTTGAAAACACTCAATTTAAAATGTCTTGGGTCAGTTTTTTTATATAATAGCAAACAATAAGCTTGAGATAAGTGTTTAATTGTTCTTTGTTCTGTCAGGGCTTTGTAAAGACTAAGCTAGACTGACCTGTAACTTTCCCACACAAAGGACATTTACTGACCTATACTGCAAAGAACTGGACGGTGTTTTCCTAAAGGAACAGTCTGCTTGTAGGCCAGTATATACAGAAAATGTGTGTTGCTTATCAATGAGAGCATAACTTGTTAAAAGTGTAAAAAGTGACTTCTTTTATTGCACAGTGACACTGACAGTATATATGAACTGGTCTGAACTAAGGGCTTTTTCCAGTCAAGGTCAGAAATTTACATGGTCACCACCTTAGTCACATCTTAACATACAAAGTGTAGGAAGCATCACAGCCTGACTGATAACAACACAAAAATAAAGCAAGTAGAACTATTTTCCATTTGAACTGCCTGCACCTTCAACTGATTTAATTCTTCTTAAATATTTCTGCATCTAGTCCTCCATTACATGAGAATTCTCTGATGTTTCCACCCTCATTAAATAATCCACCAGCTGAAATAGGTTCAATCTATGCCCAAATACTTCTTACAGCTGCCAGTAAAAGAGATCTTCATATAAATTTGGGTTAGACTCCAAAAGGTCTCACAGCACAGAGATGTAACTAAGGTATCTTTCCTTCTCCCTTTCAATAAAATAAAATTCAGCTGAGGAACTCAATGGCATTGTAGGCAGAATGACCCATTTTTAAGAGATTGCACAGAAACATTTAGTGAACTTTTAGAACTGTAATGAAATAAGTAAGAGTAGAATGACTTCCTGTGTCTTCTTCCCCATCCATGTCCCCTAAGAGAAAAACTTCTTTGTAGTTTGCAACAATAAATTAATTTTCAACTTGTCATTTCAAAGAAATTAAGAGCTTATATAAGAAGTTTAACAAAATAAAATATACACATTGAAGTCTTTAATTTGCAAGATTTGTTTCAGCAACTTTAAAATCAGAATTGAAATGTCTTTGAAAAAGAGAACTCTATGAGAGAACCACATTTAAAATGTGTTAAGAAATATTAGTTTTATTTAACCAGTTTTCACAGCTGAATATTTATTCTATAAAAACTTTACAGATTGTACAGTTTATATATAGTTCAAACTACTAGAACAAAAAAGTAGGTCCCACAGATGCAAAAATACTGTACCAATCCAAGGTAAAGGCAGATTTACACACTGTACAGCTCTCCACTGGGAAGGGGAGGTGGGTCAGTTCCAAGTAAAAACTTCAAAACTGTACAAAAATAAGGTTTGAATTTTTTTTTTCATTCTTCATAATACATTCAATAAGATTGCAAACACAGATACCCAAGTAATAATAGATATCTGCAGTCAGGAATCAATAACCACTCCTGAAAGGAATGCAAAATAGGTCTATTTACACAGGGCACTCTTTTACACCATACTGTATATAGTGTATATTTAAAATAATAAAAAAGCATAGACAAAGAACATTAAACATCTAATATAAGGTAGTTTTTTTTTAAATGATTTTTTTTTACTTAATAGTGTGCCAAAAGAATTTTAACTTATTAAATAATATATTCTAAGTGAACCTAAAATTTATGGACATAAAATGCTTTTTTGGTGTAGTACATCAATTAAACCAGCAAATAAGGAAAAAAGAACCAAAACCCAAACTGTATATAAAGTAATATTCTTATTCTGCAATA
>VZTO01005198.1:140410-153053 GCA_013400615.1 Syrrhaptes paradoxus
AGCCTGACTGATAACAACACAAAAATAAAGCAAGTAGAACTATTTTCCATTTGAACTGCCTGCACCTTCAACTGATTTAATTCTTCTTAAATATTTCTGCATCTAGTCCTCCTCTCTGATGTTTAAGGAAAGTGTAAATAATCCACCAGCTGAAATAGGTTCAATCTATGCCCAAATGCTTCTTACAGCTGCCAGTAAAAGAGATCTTCATATAAATTTGGGTTAGACTCCAAAAGGTCTCACAGCACAGAGATGTAACTAAGGTATCTTTCCTTCTCCCTTTCAATAAAATAAAATTCAGCTGAGGAACTCAATGGCATTGTAGGCAGAATGACCCATTTTTAAGAGATTGCACAGAAACATTTAGTGAACTTTTAGAACTGTAATGAAATAAGTAAGAGTAGAATGACTTCCTGTGTCTTCTTCCCCATCCACGTCCCCTAAGAGAAAAACTTCTTTGTAGTTTGCAACAATAAATTAATTTTCAACTTGTCATTTCAAAGAAATTAAGAGCTTATATAAGAAGTTTAACAAAATAAAATATACACATTGAAGTCTTTAATTTGCAAGATTTGTTTCAGCAACTTTAAAATCAGAATTGAAATGTCTTTGAAAAAGAGAACTCTATGAGAGAACCACATTTAAAATGTGTTAAGAAATATTAGTTTTATTTAACCAGTTTTCACAGCTGAATATTTATTCTATAAAAACTTTACAGATTGTACAGTTTATATATAGTTCAAACTACTAGAACAAAAAAGTAGGTCCCACAGATGCAAAAATACTGTACCAATCCAAGGTAAAGGCAGATTTACACACTGTACAGCTCTCCACTGGGAAGGGGAGGTGGGTCAGTTCCAAGTAAAAACTTCAAAACTGTACAAAAATAAGGTTTGAATTTTTTTTTTCATTCTTCATAATACATTCAATAAGATTGCAAACACAGATACCCAAGTAATAATAGATATCTGCAGTCAGGAATCAATAACCACTCCTGAAAGGAATGCAAAATAGGTCTATTTACACAGGGCACTNACTTAATAGTGTGCCAAAAGAATTTTAACTTATTAAATAATATATTCTAAGTGAACCTAAAATTTATGGACATAAAATGCTTTTTTGGTGTAGTACATCAATTAAACCAGCAAATAAGGAAAAAAGAACCAAAACCCAAACTGTATATAAAGTAATATTCTCACCCAGCAACAGAAGCACTTATGTAGTTATTTAAAAAAAACAAACCAGAACAACAAACCCAGAGAGACTATTTAAAAACCCACTAAAACTAACTTATAACTTAGGATATTCATACATAAGATATTCAGTGATTCACTAATACTGCAAAACAAGCTTTTTTTGTTGTGACTTTTTTGTGTTTGTTTTCCTTCCCCCTTCCTTTTCCCTCCTTCCCCTTCCCCAAGAGACAGTGGTTTCTTCATGCCATCTGGGTAATAATTAAAGATATTCCTTCTCCCTTCCTCCCCTCCCTCTATACCTCCCCCCCAAAAAGGACAGAGTGTTTTCTTTAGCATTAATCCTGAGCACACTCTCTTTTTGGGGATGCGTGTTTTAATCTTAATAGGGTTTAATTCCCCAAAGCTTTAGAATGTTCCTTGAGGTATTTCAGCCTTCTTCTGAGCCAATGCCTTGTATCTTAACCGACTCGTTGGGTAGTGAAAGTAAGGGCTGGCTAATACCCGTTTCAGTTCTGTATTCTAACAAGAAAGAAAAGCATTATTCCAGACTTCCCTGCCACACAGATAATGCAACACCATTCACTTTTTAATCCATTCTCTATTTGATACAGTACTAGCCAAAGATAACAAAAACTAGAGCCTTTAAAGAGATGTTTGGTAGTGCACTCTATCGTTTTTTTTTTTTAGCTTGTGTGTATGTGTCTACATATACACTCTCACACACATTTATATATATTTTTTTATATATATATATAAAAGACATACATACGCACACACATACACTTGTGTGCATATGTATATCTATATGTAACAATCAGGGAGAAAGAGTTTTGTTCAAATTTAAGTGATACAGTACTTTTAAACCCCTTGACAATAAAAGGTGGGGTAGGGGCGGGTTCCACTCCTGTTCCCAAGCTGAGCAAGGGCTGAGTTTACAGAGGATTTTTAAGTGGGCTTTTTTTTTTTTTTCCACCCTCATGTCCAAGAAATACAATTCCAGTGTCAATGGGCATCTCATCAGAACTCATCAATTTTCTTCTGCAGATATTTTAACATTGAGTCCATCCCTTGTGCTGAGCCCCAGATTTTCTTCAGAACTTCACACTCCTTCTCATTTGCTTGTTCCAAGTCCACCTTCATGATATTCCGTACTAAAGCTTTGGATTCTTCAAGTACCTGGGCCAAAAGCACAGGGTGTTGGGTTAGTATTACATGAGAACCGAGTGATGTGCTTACAAGTTCATATGGATAAATCCTGGAGCTGATTATGAACTTAAGCTTATCAATTCACAGACATGACCCTAAGAAATATTTCCTTTACCTTATACCAGCACAATTTACAAGTGCACAAAAATGTGGAAATAATGAAAATCGTCAAATCATAACTATGAATATACATCTGTAATTTTATACTGATAACTAGACATAACTCCAGTTCCATTTTGGTGAAGGATAATTATAACACTATTTTCCAGAACTGCTCTAATAACCAGACTGATCTTGAAGCTCTTGAGCATGTAAAATAGACTGAAAAATCGTGTTTGCTTTTCCATTTAGAAAACTTTTAATCTGTTTCAAAATCCAAAATTCCTAATGCACAGAACAGTTAATTTGTACTGCATCTCTTCTCGTAAAAAAGCATCAAATATTGGCAATTCTAGCTGTATTATGCAGCTGCCAGTAGTGCATGAATACACTAGTTGTTACTCATAAAACTAAGTTCAACATAAGGCTGCATTTATTTCCTTGGTAATTTAAATGACAATTCAAGACATTAAATGACAATTCAAGATTTCTGTGCAGTTATTAGGGCAGCTGTTTACACTGTTAATTAGAAGAAGCTGGACTGCCTTCTTCAATTATGTTAAAACCAAAATCTATTGTAAGGCATTCAATGCTGTTTAATGTTCTCAACCACAATGGCATATGATAACAAAGAGTCAGATACAAACTTAAATCCTCAAACCCCTAGAAACAAAGACGTATGTAAGAATGTGCTGAAAGACATTGCTACGCGACAATGCGGTCTTTGTTTCATGAAGACGGTCCTTTTTAGAAGGACATAATGATGTAGTCTAATAATACTTAGATTAATTCTTATTAATTTAATAATAAAAATGTAAGAAAATGAAAGAAACTTACAACTGAATTACACATGACAAGTTCCTTAATTCGAACCATTACTTCTTGTGTGAATGTTCCTGGCCAAAACACTTGAGAGACCAGTCCTTTGGCACAAGCTTCCTGCGCAGTCAACTTCCTTCCACTGAACAACATTTCATTGGCCTGAAGGGATAAAAAGTTACTTCTGGTATGAAATGTAATGAGACAAAACTTATTAAAGGAAAAATGTTCAAAAAAAGAAGGAAAATGCCTGTACTATTTGAAATAGTTTTATTACAGCTCTTCCAACTTTTAATTAATAAAGAAAAAGACTTGCCTACAGATAGCTGGTAGTTACAAAAATATGGAGGTCTATGATTAAGGGTTAAATATTAAAATATCTTTTGGCATTTCCTGTTCACGAGTGTTGATTAGCTCTAGCTTTCTTGCAGTATTGCTGACGGGATTAACTGTAAATGTGGTGATAGGTTATAAAGCCTGGCAGGTCTGTAAAGCAGCAATGAGTACATCAGCTTGTCCTTTATTATAATGTTAATAGCAGCAATCAAATCTTGCTAAAAATCTACATTATCTGTAAATTGTAAAGCTAACCCAGTTTTAATAGTAGAGCTGGGGACTGCCTGTCTTGGTAGAAGAGAACAGTTAAATATTTTGCTACTAAAAATGTCTTTTATTACTAAAAATGTTTTAAATCTAAATATATGGTTTATTTTCAGCATTTCTCAAAAGTCTTCACCAGTACTTAATTTATGATGGAACATTTAAAATAGCTGGATCATCTTAGAATTTGATCTCCAAAATCCATGGAACGGGGCAGGATATATTCCACAAAAAACCCAAATTCATAGAAAATAAGCATTCCCATTTTATTGAGTTCAATATTGAACTAAATCCTTTTGAAAAACTGATTTAGCAGTCTTATTAAAAAAATACAGCAGTATTTCAAAGATCTTGTACATAGTTTAAAGGTACAGAGCACTACATTCTATGCAAAAAGGTTCTCTCTATTCTGTAAATCTTTTTGATTTGTAATTACCATACACTTCACTATTTATCATCTTCCACATTAAAACTTCATCCTACAACCAATTACACTTATGCTTTCATTCTGCCTTTAGTGAAGTTTCTTAAAAAGTCAGGGTAATTGTCAACCTCAAAAAAAAAAAAATCAGTTTTACAGTTTCTTAATGACTAATTTATATTGAAAAATATGACAAAGCCATCACTGGACTCTTAGAATATGGGAAATAAGGCTGTTACAAAAAACCCAAACCTGACGTGTAGCAGTTCTGAAGACAAAATTCAGAGTTTTTTAATACTGGACAGTTTGTAATTATTACAGCAACTTTCAGTGAAGGATTTCAGGTTACTTAATTTGGTAGGTAATGTTCCTAGTATTGCCATTTTACACACAAAGAAATGTGAAAACAGAGAGGTCTAGTACTTGCCCCTTTGTAATAAAATACAGTCTGGGTTCTCCTGGCAGTTTGGTTGCTGACTGCCACAACATTAGGCACGTTAAAAAAAAAAAAACCCTAAGCATGGTTCCTGGGAACTTTCACACAAAATTTATCACCAGCACATGTCTCAGAAGTTAAAATGGAAAGTTGTGATTCACATGTATTAGTTGAAAAAAACAAGCCTCAAACTAAAGATACCAATTATATACCCCTATAGTTCTGCCTTCTGTGAAAGCAAAATCACATATACAAGGTNGACATTAGGCACATAAAAAAAAAAACCTAAGCATGGTTCCTGGGAACTTTTACACAGAATTTATCACCAGCACATCTCTCAGAAGTTAAAATGGAAAGTTGTGATTTACATGTATTAGTTGAAAAAAACAAGCCTCAAACTAAAGATACCAATTATATACCCCTATAGTTCTGCCTTCTGTGAAAGCAAAATCACATATACAAGGTTCATTAACTATCACACTCTGCCTTCTAATTTTTCAGACTATATATGAAGGATACTAACCTGAAACACTAGCCAAAAATCAGTGATATACACAAGTTTGTCTAAGAACAGAAATAAATTTCCTAAGAAAATATGGAAAAAAGAAAATTCTTCCAAAATAATTTTAGAAGATACTTAACATTGATATCAAAGATCAAAACATGAAGTCAAACTAACAGGGAGTTAGGAAAGTCAGAAATTTATATCAGCTGGTCAGGCCTGCATATTCTTTACATGCATCTTTGAAAACAAGGATAAAAACAAATGCTAGAAAACCTTAATTTTTTTCCTAAAACTCAGTAGCAACTGCTGAGTTCTCCTGAACTGGGAAAAACAATGGTACAGTTATCTTCTTCCTGCCTGCTGTAACACAGCGTTAGCAGAACAGCTCAGATGCAATGAGCGCTCCCATTACTGCTCCAGTTGACAGGTTTTGAAGGAAATGTTTTGCTCTGGCATCTTCACCTTTGATGTATACACAACATACGCCAGAGACCCCATACTAAACAAGTTTTAATCGTATCATCATGCCTTTTATCTGCACAGTAACACGTGGTGGTTACTTTCCAAGAAACACAATTCAGCAATAGAAACAAAGATTATAAAAATATTTAATTAATACAAGAGTCTCATTAACAACCTTCACTTTCTACTCAGTCTGTCTCCTCCTGCCGAGGAAGGTCACTGGGACCTCCTCTGGTCTCTCTTACAGCGACGGTGTTGAGGCTCAGAGGGGACCTTCCATACGAAGCCCCAGGTGCTCCCTTGCCCTGTGGTCAGGAGGCAGCTGCTGGTCTCTGTGATGCCCCAGCCCCTGGCTCTGGGGGGGACTNGGGTGTTGAGGCTCACAGGGGACCTTCCATTCAAAGCCCCAGGTGCTCCCTTGCACTGTCAGGAGGCAGCTGCTGGTCTCTGTGATGCCCCAGCCCCTGGCTCTGGGGGGGACTATAGGCACTAGGGAAATGTGAATTCCCCTGACTGACAGAAAAGCAAAGTGTCCTGGAGACTGACGGGGAAACCAGCCTGATCATGCAACTCCTCTGCTTTATCTCCAGGACCAGAAAACCAGACCACACTCTCCCCAGCAGACACGCAACAACATTATTTCTCCAAACAGACGCCACCTTAATCTCTATTATAGATTATTTTCAAAACTCAAAAGCCAGGTTTAAGAATCTTTCTAAAATTCTTGGCATTCCCAATACAGTACCAGTTTTGAATCTTAAGGTCTGGGCTTCAGCTGTCCTGTAATAATGACCTCTGTTGAACACATTCTGTTAAAAAAATAAACCTCTTCATGACAGACCTCCTGCCTGACCTGGTAGGGAAGATATATCCAACATTCTGTCATTAAAGATTTTTACATAACTGCTGAGGATACAAAGAATGTACTGAAGCTGACTTACAAGAGTTAAGGGTGGGACTAATATTGCTGAATTAATACATTTGTAGCAATTTTTGTGAAGCATACACAGGCTTTAACTCTTTCTTTTGTCTGATTTTTAAATTTCCCCCCGAATGTTTCTCATCTCACTCATGCCATCTCTTCTTTCTGCTGATTTCTCTTTCCCTTCTATAGATAGAAAGTATGCTACTTTATCACAGTTTTCAGTATGAAATCTGAATATGTTTAATGAAACCTGTTGATTAAAGTTGAACTTTGTCCCATGCAGTATTAACATCGTTGTACTGCCGAGAGTTGAGTACAGTAGGAGAAGAGTGCACTCTTTTTTTTTTCCTTCCCATTTGCACTAAATATTATGGAATTGTTATCACTGGAAGCTTTCACTTTCAATCGTTAAATTTAAAACCAAGCGCATTCACAAACAGACATGAAAAAGTATACTAGGGAAGAGCTTCTTGTGTTTATTGTGCAACTTCTAAAGAAACAAAAAGTAACAACCACAAGTCTCTAAAGGATGAGGATGGGTGGAATGGATGAATGGATGGATGGATGCCAAATAAAAAGGAAAAGGAACAATCAGTAGTTTGAAACATGCTAAGATATTAAAGATACTCATAACTGTTAATCTATTTCAGTTACCTTTTCTGTTCTCTTCTAATAATTAAATCCAGACATCACACAATTAGGCACTAGATCTGTTCAAAACTGGTGCTTTTAATATATCAAAATATATATTTTTTGAATCAATAAATACCTACATGGAAAAATTGTCTTTTATAATAAACGTAATTTGGGAAAAACAGGTGTAGCTACAAGCAATTGTTTCATACTGTTACTTTTCAAATTGGAATGGGACGTAAGTCTAACATTTTTCAAAGAACACAGCATAAGAATAGCAAGCAACATGAAAATAATGTAGGTAAGGGATTTTTTAATAGCTTTTTGTTACATTTGATTCTTTCATCTAATTGGAAAGCAAGAAAAGGGATACTAAATAACATGTGGCTTATGTTTTCAGCAACAATGCAAAGCATTACCATATTTGTTTTCCAGTCCAGCAATACTGTAAATAGAGTGCAAGACTGGGGAAAAAAAAAAATCCTTCACAAAGGTGATTTGGACTATTTCCTGCATAACACACTGCTAGCTGGTGACACAGGGCTCTGCTGTGTAATGACACTAAGTGCAGACCGTCCTGTTCTCTGCTACACTGATGCTGTGCCAAATGCAAGCCACTGGTGGCTGGTCCTCACAAGGCATCAGCAGGGAAGGGGTGCCCTGGTGTGCACCTTCCCCCCTTCTGCCACTGTCAGGGTTAAGGGTGCTCATGACATGGGATCAGGTCTCCTGCCTGCTTGCTGTTCTGTGCACGCAAGCACAGACTATGTTGTAACAGCATGGAACGGGGAAGCTATAAATACTGGTTTCTCATGAAAAGTTTTCATGAGAGAGAGAGAAAAAAATAAAAAAGACAACACAGCAGAGGCAAAAAAGTCTTGAAGTCATTCTGGATAAATTATCACAACTGCAATGTGAAGCTGTCAGCTCCTACCCTGCAAGCTACTTACAGAAGCCAGGCCCATTATCCGGGGGAATGTAAGGGATGAACATCCATCTGGACTTTGTCCAAAAGTAGTGTACGGTGTCTGAAACCAAGCCTTCTCATTAGCCCAAACTACGTCACATAGAGGCAGTATAGATGCTCCAAGTCCAATGGCTGGGCCATTTACTGCTACAATGATAGGCTTCTTAAACTGAATAAAAGTATTCACAAAATTCCTGAAGAGAAACAGAAACACACTCACTACACGTATAGAAAGAGTAAAATACACCATCCCTTGAAAACATAGTAATAATTTAATCTCCACAGTCACATCGCTTTCAAACCCAACCTGATAGCCTTCCACAATGAGGTGGTGAGCATGGTGGATGAGGGGAGAGCAGTGGATATTTTCTACCTAGACTTCAGAGTGAGGCTTTCAGCGCTGTCTCCCATAAGCGCAACAAGCTGTTGATAGATGAGCCAGATGAGCAGTGAGGTGAACTGGAAAATGTCTTAATGGCTGTCCCTGGGGGTGGTGACCAGTGACACAAAGTCTAGTTGGAGTCCAGTAACTAGTGGTGCACCCCGGGGGTTCAGTACTGTTTAACAGCTTCATTCATGATCTGGATGATGGGGCAAACTGTACCCTCAGCAAGTTTCCTGATGATACAAAACTGGGCTGATATACTGGGGGGTCATGTTGCCATCCAGAGGGACTTGACAGGCAGGAGAATCTCATGAAGTTCAACAAGGGAAGTGCAAAGTCCTGGGGAGGAACAACTCCAAGGACTAGTACAGGCTGGGGGCCACCCAGCTGGAAAGCAGCTTGGCAGAAAAGGACCTGGGGGGTTCTGGTGGACACCAAGCTGAACACAAGCCAGCAATGTGTCCTTGTGGCAAAGGTGGTGTCCTGGGTTAAGCTGAGACAGAGGAAACTTTCTTCATAATAGCTATCAGGAGGCTGTGTTTTGGATTTGTGCTCAGAAGAAAGCTGATAGAAAGTGATGTTTATGTGGCTGCCAAGGTCTTTCAGCTTCTCTGGCTGTCTGCAGACCAGAGAAGCTGGGAGGGAGCACAGCCCCAGTTACTAGCCCAGGATGTCATCTTAGGTTCGGGATTGAGACCCAAAGTGGCCAATAATCTATTCCATAACATACACATCATGACCAGTATATAGGTGAGGACCCTCTGGAAGATCGTCCCTTTTTGGTTCTGGATCTCTTTTGCTCTGGGTCATCTCACTCCAGGTTGTTGCTGTCCCAAGGCCTTCCCCCCCCCACCCCGGTCAGCTCTCTGACTGGGAACAGGCTGAGCCTTGGTCATCAGGTGAGGGGGCAGTATCCCTGGGTATCACTCATTTGTGTATAGTATTATTTTCAATATTATTGTAGTTTAGTTATTAAATTGTCCTTATCTCAACCCACGAGTCTTTTTTCCCTTTACCCCTTTAACTCTCTCCCCTATCCTCGGGTGGGGGGGAGGAATTGTATGAGTGGGTTGTGGTTTGGCCCCCAGCCAAGGGCAAACCCACCACAGGTGGCTAATGGTATTTGGGGCTGCAATAGGAAGTGTGCTACCAGCAGGTCAAGGGAAGTGATCCTTCTCCTCTGCTCAGCACTGGTGGGGCCACATCTGGAGTGCTGGGTCCAGTGCTGGGCTCCCCAGTATGAGAGCGACACGGAGCAACTGATGAGTGTCCAGCAAAGAGCCCAGTAGGATGATGAAAGGACTGGAGTACCTCTCACACGAGGAGAGGCTGAGAGAGCCGGGACTGATCAGCCTGGAGAAGGGAAGACTCCAGGGGGATCTCATCAAGGTGTATAAATACCTGAGGGGAGGGCGCAAAGAGGACAGAGCCAGGCTCTTTCCAGTGGTGCCCAGTGACAGGACCAGAGGCAATGGGCACAAATGGAAACACAGGAGCTTCCCCGTGAACATCAGGAAACTCTTACAGTAAATGCCTTCAAAATAGTCTTAGGAAAAAGTGTGTGCATGTATGCGTGCGCAAGCCTTAGACCAGGTGGAGACTTCCAAAACCTCAAAATGCAGGTGCAGACATTTCTCAGCTAATAGCTACCACATATAATTAAAAAGTTACCCATATTTAGTTTTAAGTACATGACAAATTCTGATGCTTGCTTAGAATACAAAGTACAAGGTACAGTTGAGTTTGCACTGGTGAAGCACTCCTTGGCTCTAAATACCAGATTAATTTTCATTTCAGTATTAGGTGTTGAAATATGGGATTTTTTTATCAAATTTTTTTTAAAAGGGGGATTTAGTGGTAATTTTAAAGTTTGCTCTTTATCTGCATCACATGTTTTTGTATTTCTGCAAAACAGGACTTTTTTGCTATACTGCATCTGTCACTAAAGGTCGCCATGCTTCTTGTTAACTCATTCCAGTCAAAAGAAGTAAGTGAATGCATGAAAATTTCTACTGGAACCATCGTATCCAAGCTGTCATTCAAACATCCCACCTAGAGACTTAAGACAATAACTATAATAATCTCTGTGAGCCAACTGTGTCTTCAATGAAACAGGCTTTACATGCTACAAGGCCTTTTTTAGGGACATGAATATTGATAATGACTACAGAACATAGGTCTCTGAAAGAAAATAGACACTCTGGAAGCATACAGGAGCTAATCCAAGAGCCCAGGCCCTCAAAGCCAGTGTTCAAATGATAAGCTCCTTGCTTGTACTGTTAAACATGTCTCACTAAGACCCACACTTCTTTTCCCCTGTATACATTCTTCTAGTTTGTATTGGTTCAGCTCATTTTGTTTAAATGTTAGGTTTGGTACCTAGCATTGAGATGATGTGGACCAGTAGTAATCTACTCCTCTAAAATATCCATCATTCCACTGCTCTCAGTCTACTATATAAAGTTACTTGTTCAATGCACATCTTGTATTTGTTTGTGTTAAATTAGTTTTCTGGAAACCTTATGACTGTTTAAGTCTTTTAAAATGGGTTTCAACTGGAGGAGCATTACCATACTACCAGTTTTCATTGATAAATTTTAGTAGTAAAAGTAGAAACACATGAAATGACAACTCAAAAAGAAAGGGAAGGGGAGTATGAAGGAGTGCTGCACACTATATCACATAACAGGTCAATGTCTGAGATCTTGTTGAATTAGAGGCTTTTGAAATAAAAAAAGATAAACCAAGACACACGATCAAGAATACCCACGCAGATGACTGAAGAGAATCTTACATACCTAATAGCTTCTGCCATCTTAGTGCTTTCCTTTTTTCTATCATCTGTTAAACGTCGTATAAAATAAATAAAATCAAGACCACAGCAGAAAATGCTACCAACTGCACTGAACAGCACAAGTTTACTGTCATCTGCAGCTGCTGTGTTCAGTGCACTTTGGACTTCCTTCATTACCTGAAAAATCAAAAATTCAACAGAATCTTTTTATTACATAATTAAAAAAGCAGCATACTGTTCTCTTCCCCTCTTCCCCCCATGAGATCTCAATCTTCAACATCTTTAATTTTTCCTTAGGATCCACTCAACCATCATATTAGAAAAGTTAACTTTTTTCATTATCCAAAAATAAGTTTTTATAAAAGAAGCTTTGAATTTCAAAAATGTAATTAGACTAAGAAAATGAAACAATTAAGACCTATTAGATGTTATCTGTAACTAAAGCACTCATTCAGCATTTCTGTAATTCGGACAGCAGATGGCATATGCAACCAGTTCGGAAAAAAAGAACCTTCACTCAGGCTAAAGCTTATGCCAAGTTGCACTTCATAAATCTCCGTGTCTTATAAAAGACAGTACATCTACATGTTCAGCTAATGCAGTTAAACTCAGCTGGATTACACTTGAAATCAGCTGTATATATACCACCACGCAGGCAGCAACCCGAGTCGTGTTTGGTGTATGTTTGTGCCCAGGTAACAGGCATAAATCAGGCAGACATTTAGAGTTCCCCCAGCTCCCTCCCCCCACCCAAAATCACAATTGTTCTGACCTCTGGGTTTAGTGAATTATTTTCAGATGATTTTGTTGATAGCAGAATGTGTGTGAATCCATCTTGTTTCCTGACAACAATGTCTCTGTACCGGTATGCGCTCTCCGTTTGTCTCACGCTGAAACGGAGCCTTTTATCAAAAGGTTGATCTCTCCGGTCATCAATAAACCTTCGTTTGCTGGCTGTCACTCCTGTTACAGATGTCTGGATGTTGGTTGTACCATTGGCTGCTAATGCTTCCATAAAGGTGGATGTACCTGGAAATAGTTTAAACAAAAACGTTCTGCTGAATCACATTTGATTAGCTCAGCAGTTTCAAAATCCCTGCTGACATGCAAACACACGAGTCATATGAAGAACACACAGTAAATATGGAACAGTCCCCTGGAAGTTACTGAAATGTTACAGAAATAGACACTGCAC
>VZTO01005198.1:156227-202763 GCA_013400615.1 Syrrhaptes paradoxus
CTTTAATTTTTCCTTAGGATCCACTCAACCATCATATTAGAAAAGTTAACTTTTTTCATTATCCAAAAATAAGTTTTTATAAAAGAAGCTTTGAATTTCAAAAATGTAATTAGACTAAGAAAATGAAACAATTAAGACCTATTAGATGTTATCTGTAACTAAAGCACTCATTCAGCATTTCTGTAATTCGGACAGCAGATGGCATATGCAACCAGTTCGGAAAAAAAGAACCTTCACTCAGGCTAAAGCTTATGCCAAGTTGCACTTCATAAATCTCCGTGTCTTATAAAAGACAGTACATCTACATGTTCAGCTAATGCAGTTAAACTCAGCTGAATTACACTTGAAATCAGCTGTATATATACCAACACGCAGGCAACAACCCGAGTCGTGTTTGGTGTATGTTTGTGCCCAGGTAACAGGCATAAATCAGGCAGACATTTAGAGTTCCCCCAGCTCCCTCCCCCCACCCAAAATCACAATTGTTCTGACCTCTGGGTTTAGTGAATTATTTTCAGATGATTTTGTTGATAGCAGAATGTGTGTGAATCCATCTTGTTTCCTGACAACAATGTCTCTGTACCGGTATGCGCTCTCCGTTTGTCTCACGCTGAAACGGAGCCTTTTATCAAAAGGTTGATCTCTCCGGTCATCAATAAACCTTCGTTTGCTGGCTGTCACTCCTGTTACAGATGTCTGGATGTTGGTTGTACCATTGGCTGCTAATGCTTCCATAAAGGTGGATGTACCTGGAAATAGTTTAAACAATAACGTTCTGCTGAATCACATTTGATTAGCTCAGCAGTTTCAAAATCCCTGCTGACATGCAAACACACGAGTCATATGAAGAACACACAGTAAATATGGAACAGTCCCCTGGAAGTTACTGAAATGTTACAGAAATAGACACTGCACAGAGCAAAATTAAAGTAACCAAGGGATCTAACAAATTCATTTTACAGTTGTGCGAAAATTAACTTTGAACAAGACAAACAGACCAATCATTCATTCCTTTTGAGAAGGTTCATTTAATGTTCCTAATACCAATGCACTTCAGCAGGTTAACACTCTGCTTCTTCCCTTTTCAACATCTTTGAGTTGTCTAACAGTATCAAGATTGCAAAGAGAAAGTAGAAGCCTTTCATTTCAAATGCCACAAGCAGCTAATTTATGGAAGAAAACGACGCTTACAATAAACCAAATAAAGAACTTGATTGGCAAGATCGTATAAAGCATAATAGTCTTTAAAGGAAAATGGAAATTAAGAAATACAGACTATAATTCTGTGAGAGAGAAACAAGACCCATGCAGTGATGAATATTTTAATGGATTCATAGACAATGAGATATTTCTCAAGTCTAAACAATTTTTGTGATTGGGATTGGCAAACAGAGCATTATGTCTTTCTGGTCTTGTTCTCAGTCACTTAGACAGAATTTGAAGGCATGCAAGTAAACAGGCCATTCCTCATGGCATCAAAGGGCTAGGTTTTGCTGTACTCCACATTAGAAACATAATACCAAATAATTTGCATTCATAAGAGAAAATAAGAGAACATCTTGGATCTATAATCCATAGGTGTGTTAAAGTCTGCATGTAAGATTTCTATAAAATTTGTTGGATTAAAGTAACGGAGTATGCACAGGGCGAGTGGACAGCAGGCTTATAAATGTTGGAAAAATGTGTTACAGTCAAGATAGGGAAGTTTTGAAAGCCTTTTGCTGAAAGCTGGGATCTGAAATCTTGTTAAGATCTACTGGAAACCCACAGCCCTTATCTCACAAACAGGCATCTCAGAACATCATGCAAATGATTTCTTAAGTACAGCTAAACCATGGATAACAAGTTGTTAATTAAATATCATTGATGGACCTTGCTTAATTCATAATTATCTTTCTGAAAAAGCTATATTTTTAAAGTTCTTTTTTTTTTTACAAGATAATTCAAACACTTTTGGGTCCAGTGAAGACATTAAACAGGCTCACCTAAATAACTGGAATCTCCTATATCTCCACATTTTAATTGTATTCAAATGTTGCTTACATTGACTGGCATGAAGTATGAGAGCGATATTAAGACAAAGACTAACAAACATTAAAATTTAGAACATTACACATTTTTCTATTTGTATTTCAGAAACTGCCTTCAGATATAAATTAAGTCTTTATATCAAATATTTTAAATCTTTGATTATAAATCTGTTATGATTAATTAGACAAGTTTTCTATCAAAGAAATTATACAATAAAGGTTTTGCTTTATTTTATTTTAATTTGTAAAGTCTTTGTTGTTGTATTAGTGATTTAATCCTCTACCATATCGCTTTTTGTGAAGAAGTTAAAAACTCAAGATTTTTTCAATTGTTTAAAGTGAAGAGTAAGAAACTGAATTCAGTTTGTGAAAAGTCCGAGACAGAGGTGAACAAAATGAAATGGAAAATTAATATGTTATATTGTCACAGAAGTTTCACATTTATTCTTTAATTTTTCATGGCTTATCAAACTCCTTTTTTCATTTCAGCAGAATAAATAAAAACTTGATTCACACCAAATATGAAATTGATGAGGGATGCTTTCAATACTTGTCCCTTGTAAACCACACTAAGTTGATTACGTTCCTTTAAAAGAATTCCCTTCAAAGGGACTTTGCAGGAACAGCCCCATATTTCATTAGGAACACGTGATGAAATGTATCACTGGCTGCAATGGTTTGTTTTTCCATAGGAAAGGTAAATTAAATCAACTGAATCACCTCTGATTTCTACACTCCAATATAAGATGTTGTCCTAGCCATAGTGACAAAAGTGGAGAACCAGGAGAGCACAATAGACTCGACTAAGCCAAGAAAAGAGTCAGTAAACTTGTGTAAGAGCTTTGAGCAGATCTTTTCCCACGACTCATACATCCAAAGTCGTACTCAAATACCAGAAAATTACTTTTGAGATGTAAGAGGCAACGATTATACACTCAGAGACAAAAATTTTGGCAAGAGAGACCAAGATGTAAACACCACACACCACTTTTCATGCTTATTGAATTGACAAGAAACCTTCCGAGTTTTTATATAAACTCTGTCTGCACTTGTCAATAGTCAGAGTTTCAAACCACAAACAAGGGACAGCTGCAGTTCAGTGGAAGACGTCTCCTATGTCCCATCTTGTAAACACACTTGTAGGATACTTAGACTGGAAACAAAAACCTGTTGGCTTTAGAAACCCTGCCTCTGCCCAGGGAGATCTGACCAGCTGGGATGGATTAGAAAACAGCACTGAGGGAGTTCAGATACCTTCCTTAGCATTGGTCCTCATCAGTGCTTGAAGTCTGTGACCTACATCTTAAAGCACAGGGGGCTCTTTCTTTTGGCATTTGGTTCTGAAAGGTGAAGAGACAGCTCAGAGACATGAAGCCGTACTGCAAGCTCTCTATAAAAAGGCAAAGGGTGCATCAGTGGACACAGTTCCTGGACATGTGTTGCAGCCATGCAGCAGTGCCCGAGAGAATTAACTGTATTGCCATAGATTTCCTCACATAAAAACTTTGCATGAGCTAACTTACTTTCATGTTAATTACAACTATATTTTACATTTCTAAAATATAGATTTCATAACAAACCAAAAGCAGTTCTGCATTTTAATATGTTAATTGAGATAGCATATCAAACACCACCACAGCCCTCTCCTTTCAAACTGAGCCTTCCAAAACAATAAGAGCTTGGAAAAAAGACAATTTACCCTGGATATTGTCAACTAATGCAGAGTTGTGTTTAAGAGGTAAACAAACAGCTCTTATAGTTACAAAAAGCCCCTTCCAACTGCAAACTTAATTAATGTAATGAGATCTCAAAAGTGAAGACATGCCACTACAAAGCTTCACCATACGGATGCAAAATGAAATTAGGAGGACTACTTGGTTTTGCAGCTGCTGATCAAAACCTGCTAACAGTCACCATTTTCACACAGCTGCTCTTAGAGGGGAAAAAAAAAAAAGCCATGGGCAACAGATAAGAAAGGAACTGGTCTTATTCAAAAGGAAGAAAGGACACAAAATGCAGAAGCTGCAAAACGGGCAGAACAGCAAAGGTATCATTATCCCCATTCCACTGGCAGAAGACAGGAAAAAGCCACCTCTCCAAACTCTGGACATACAACAATTAAAATGCATGATGCCAGACATCTAGATACAGAGTTAAAAACCACAACAAGTAACATACAACTTCACAACAATCCAGAAGTTGCAATCCCAAGTGTCTCTCTAAGCTATTTGTGCCTCACTGTTACTGTCTTCCAAATTCTGGAGAAGTTCAGTTCAGTTTACGTAGCAAGCCTGAAGTACAAACACTCCCCACCCTGCAACAATTCTGGGGACACATCCCCTCAGGTGCTCTAATGACAGCCAAGCCCCTTTGCACACTACTGCCGCTACTCTTAATTCAGTCTGAAAGGCTTAGCACAGATGTCTGAACAATGAGCATGAGAAGATGGGAGGTGTGAATGCTGTCTTAGTATTTTCCCCAACTTCAGCCACCAGGAATTTAGGGATTCGTAAAATTTGCATGCCCAGAACCATAGGAGGCACCCAAACCCATGTAATTAAATCCTTATCCCCTATAGGATTGTCCAGTTTACTTTTGAAACCACAAGGGTTTTGTCTTCCAAAGTATCATTCTGCAGTAAGTTCTGCAATCTTTACTTTCTTTATCCCTTTCATCACATCCCTTCCCCAGATTGATTAGTCCCAATCTTATTTACCCTTTCTTCTTCCAGAAGCCAGCCCACACCTATCATCTCCATGCCTCCTCTACTACTAAATGGTTTTACAGGGTCCAAAATGGCATACAATAGTCAAGACGGGGATTTATAACGTGGCATATTCAAGCCTTCTGTTTTGTCCTCTACTCCTTTTCCATAATAATTTCAAACAATTTATTTGTTTGGGGTTTTGTTTGTTTGTTTTAAACTAGCACTGATCAGGTGTTTGCAGAAAACTACCCAAAATAAACCCAATGCCCTTTTCTTGAGCAGTAATGTGTAGCCAGGAACCAGCCACTGTCCAGGCACAGTCCTGTGTTTTGCTATCATAATAGTTTTGCACAGAAATCCCATTTTGTCCCCTTCTCATTGCTTGGCATTCATCTGTGCTGAAAGGAATCTCTCATTTTAATGATGAAATCACTCAGTATTTTCAGAGATCTCTGCAGTGCTCGTAGGGAACTTCAGGGACGCTCATGCCTTTCCTGTACCCTCACACACCAACTGCACAAAGTGACAAAATGGTTAACAAGAACATCCCACTTGAATAAGCAAATGAACAAACACCAGCAACAACAATTTCTTAAAGTGTTAACTGCAAAAATAACACTGTAATTGTAACTGATCACAACTCCAGTAACAGAGTGGGAAAACATATGATCTGTAAAACTGTGTAAAAAAAATTCAATGTAAGGGGAAAAAAGTGCTAGAAGTTGTATTTTTTCCAGTCCTTTCTATACTTTCACTGCTTTATAGTCCCCTGTATATAATCCACGCAAGACTTCACATCAGCTGTCCATTGCAGGTTGCCTCTTTTTCCTTTTTTGCCTACAAACAGAAGTGTTTTGCTACACGTTCATACGTACTAGAAAGTAAACACTTAAGCTTTTCCAGTCTTAACTACACTACATCAAATATTTTACACGAGACACCAATCCCAGACAGTGATACTGCAATGCAAACATAATATATAACAGTTTCCAGTAATTTTTCCACCTCTGCCCCGACAATTACACAGCAAATATTTCTGAGAATTGCAGCATATTGGCACAGATTATAGAAATTCAAACTGAGGGTTTTAAACACTATCAAAACCTTACGTACTACAAAAAGCTACTCTATATGCATGCCCATTTTTGGTCTGGGTGTATGTATTTACAGCACTAACATTTTGGAATCAAACAGAAGTTCCATCTTCCTTTGAATGTCACTGTAATATGTCTAATAAGAAAAAAATACTGAATAAATTTCCCCTAAAATGCTCTTTTGCTCTGTGTCTGAAAGAGCACTCAGGAGGTGCAAGTCATTTATGCAACAAAGATACACTTCACTTACATCCTTCCAGAATATGGTGTTGTATGGATGCAGCGCACACCACAGTGCTACCAATAATCACAACGATAGGCTGTGTGTGCCCCGGCATTAGAACCCCAGCTGGGAGGAGAAAGGGGTGTGGAAAGGGTGATGCTTTTTCAAACTACAGGCTGCTGATTGCTATAATACCCTGTCACTGGTGTTGAAACATCCTCAGAACTGTTACTGTTGGGGGGAGTGTGTGGAAGGGCGTGCGCATGTGCACTGATTTTTATTTTCAAATACAGTTATAACTACTTCTTGGTTCTGTTTCCAGGAAATAGTTACACAGGGAACCATTAGATGTTCTTCAGCCACCTTCTCTTGTTTTTGCAAATATGTCACCTTTCCATACCCAAAGAATGTAGGCTTTAAGCACAGATTAACTGGCAAATGACTGGGGTAGTACTTGGCGGAACATCAGCAATATGAAACAACAACTCAACAGTAAACAGTCCTGCTGGCAGGCTTGTCAATGGTTATCTTCAATTCCTAAAAGGCCATTTTCTCATGCCCTGTAATTCCTACTCTTTTCCTTTATTTTGTATAGGTGTTAATTTTAAATGTCACTTTGAAGCATTGCTCCTATAAAATCTACATTTCTTACAGGACACTGTTGTGGACAAAATTAACATGAGAAGAGAAACACACACATGCACACATGCACTCTTGGTAATATTTCTCTACTCAATTAAAAGCTTTCCCATCCTACACCAGCTTTTATCTTGGCTGCCATGCTACGTTTTGAGTAATATGGTCTACAGTAGACATTTTTTCCTTTTGTATATAGTTTTCTGTGTTTGTTTCTTTGAGTACTTAGAGCATCAGATATATTTAAATGTTTACAATGATGGCAGCATTACTGGTCACATTGGACTTTAGTAGCTTATAGGCTATTTAATTATTTTTGCTTTTGAATGTCTTTCCTTCTCAGAGCATAAGCATCCTTATAAAGATAAACTTGTAATGCCAAAAGTGCAACTAATCAGGATTTTACTACTAAAAGTGGGCAATTGATACAAGAGGAAATGGCATTTCTCCACCTCCAAGTTAAATAGGTTTACCTTAGTCTGACTATTTTAAGTCATATAAGTGGAAATAAAAGCAAGTTTATATACTTTAAAAAGACAGAAATAACAAAATACTAGAACTAACAGTTCTCAAGACCATGTCCATAAAAACAAGGATGACATTAATAACACGTAATTTGTCAACAAATCTCTTTAAAATCTGATTAAGTTCTACTACCTTCAAAAAGGAACTATGCATTTTTATACATGAAGTAAACTTTCCACAGCCTTACAGTGGAAAAAAAATCATAGAACGGCCTGGGTTGAAAAGGACCACAGTGATCATCTAGTTTCAACCCCCCACCATATGCAGGGCCGCCAACCACCAAACCAGGCTGCTCAGAGCCTCATCCAGCCTGGCCTTGAACACCTCCAGGGATGGGGCATCCACGACCTCCCTGGGCAACCTGTTCCAGTGTGCCACCACCCTTTGGGTGAAAAACTTTCTCCTAATCTCTAACCTAAACCTCCCCTGTCTTAGTTTAAAACCATTCCCCCTTGTCCTGTCACTACCCACCCTCGTAGACAGTTGCTCCCCCTCCTGTTTATAGGTTCCCTTCAAGCACTGGAAGGCCGCAATGAGGTCTCCCCGGAGCCTTCTCTCCAAGCTGAACAAGCCCAGTTCCCTCAACCTTTCCTCATAGGAGAGGTGCTCCAGCCTCTGATCATCTCTGTGGCCTCCTCTGCACCCACTCCAAGAGCTCCACGTCCTTCCTGTGCTGGGGGCCCCAGGCCTGGACACAGTGCTCCAGATGGGGCCTCACAAGAGCCGAGTAGAGGGGCACAGTCCCCTCCCTCTCCCTGCTGGCCACCCCTTTTTTAACGCAGCCCAAAACACAGTTGGCTTTGCGGGCTGCAAGCACGCACTGCCGGCTCATATCCAGCTTCTCGTCCACCAGGACCCCCAAGTCCTTCTCCGCAGGGCTGCTCTCAAGGAGATCTTCCCCCAGTTTGTATAAATACCTGGGGTTGCCCCGACCCAAGTGCAGCACCCTGCACTTGGCCTTATTAAACCTCATTAGGTTTACACGGGCCCACTTCTCCAGCCTGTCCAGGTCCCTCTGGATGGCTTTCCTTCCTTCCAGTGTGTCGACAGCACCACTCAGCTTAGTATCATCCGCAAACTTGCTGAGGGTGCACTCGATGCCATCGTCTATGTCATTGATGAAGATGTTAAAGAGCACCGGTCCCAAGACGGACCCCTGAGGGACACCGCTCGTGACCGGCCTCCACCCTGACACAGAACCATTAATCATAACCCTTTGGCTGCATCTGGCCAGCCAATTCCTAATCCATCGTACAGTCCATCCTTCAAATCCACACCTCTCCAATTTAGAGAGAAGGATGTGGTGAGGGACCATGTCAAAGGCTTTGCAGAAGTCCAGGTAGATGACACCCATCGCCCTTCCCCGTCCACCAAAGCCATCACCCCATCATAGAAGTCCCCCTCCTAACAACTGCAAAAGGCTTTCCAAACACATCTCCATTCTCATTTTCTCAACAGGAATGTATAAATAAGCTCTCCTTAGGTAAGCAAATTCTTTTTCTCCTCTATCATGGCATCAAGATAATTTAGGATTGCTCTCTTCTCCCCTTCCACTTCAGTTTTAGGCTCATTTTGGTGTGATTTTTCTTCCATTGAATCTATAGTCAGAATACTACTGACAAACAGAAAACGGTGCACGTGATCATTCTTCAACATTTTAGCTATTATTCAAGGTGGCTGTAAGGAAAAAATGTATATAAAGATTCCCAAGTGCCTCTGATATTACTCCAGTCTAGAAGTCCCAGCCATATTTCACCATAACATGCACCAAAGTATTTGATGGGGGAAGCAAGGAGTTAGTTGTATTTCTTTTTCTCACAAATAAGAAAAACATTCCCCAGGTTACAGACTCCTTTTTGAGACCTTTTAATACAGGGAACATTTCATAAGAAAGAACTCTTCTGTCTTGATATGCTCAGAGCTACAGGTTATGACACTGCAGCATTCATTCAAAATGCTCTCGAATTTTGAGAGCTAAGGACGGACATCTCTCGGGGCTCACCCATAGAGGAAAGCTATTGCAAAACAGGCTAAGGTTTAAACTTGAAGTATACCCAGCTATTTCACACTAAATCCTCAGGTGAACACATTCTATATTAAGAACACTTCATTGCAATATAATCCAATCCCCAGAATGATCTAAAAAATGGCTCTTTCTGTGGAATAAGAGTGCCCTAATGTAAGGCTAGCCTGGAACAGATACTGCCAAAAGACATCCCAGGCAGTTTCCTGTACAGACAAAAACATACACATGCCACACACATGTGACATAATTCTTGTAAAGACATCAAAACTTTCTAAAATATTTTAGCTAAATTATGAAAGTTTTACATAGATTAATATAGCGCTACTATGTTGGTAGAATACTTTCATTTACTTTCTTTTTGAGAGCAACATGCCAATAAGTATTCACATGTCATTCTTATCACATAGATGATACTTTAAATACCAGAGTTTGCAAGAGTTCCATTCCCAGCTGTCCACAGAAACATCTGTCATTCCAGTACAGAAAAGCAGCAGGTAAACAGGGCTAGAGGACTTTCAGAGGTTCAGGATAACATGTGTACGTACAGGTGAGCTGGGAAGAAGCATCTCTGTTCTTACAGATCTATGTCAAAGAGGTACACGTATATGTCCAGCCACTCCCTGACATCTGTCGTTAACAGAACATGTCTCATCTCAACCTACTGTGAGACATTCACCAATAAGTTAATTAAGAGGAGGCAAACAAATAGATCACCTGAACTCATACTATCTTGCAGCAGGGAGGCCATCTTCCAGTACACAAGGGCAGGCAGCTGCATGCCTTAACCTGGCCAGCGATATACCCTGTACTGGGGTAGCCCACAATCTCTAACTCTGCTGGCTGCTGCCAACACGGGCTGGCTGTTCTGCAGCAGTAGCCCCTTATCAGAAACTACTGACCTTGACAGAAATAACTGGCTGGGGTGGGAAGGGGAAGCACAAAGGAGAAGCCTCTTGAGTCTTCACTTGAGTCTTTTGGGTTCCTCTTAGAAAATACGAAATATTGCAGCACTGGGTGTTTACTCTTAGCTTGGCAGTTAAGCAAGAGGGCTGCCAGCTTCTTGAAGGGTTGCAGAGTAAAAAGCAACAGAGCTAGACATTGACACCAGGGTGAGAAAGTATGGGTGAAAAGAAGATTAGAGGTCTCGGGGAAGTGTAACTCTGCTCTAGAGCCCACTGCTGAATGGCACATTCGGAAATGCAGGTGCCATGCAAGGTTCCACTTTTGATTCTGAGGTTCTCACTGGAGAGCCAAGGATTTAATCCAAGATTTCTGAAGGACCCTGCCTTTAGGTGAAGTGCACAACTGCTATTTACACCACATTTAAAGAGGCATGTACAATTGTTCTAGAGGCAATGTCTCCTCCAGCTTTCCCAATATTCTGGGAAAATAAACCCACATTAAAAGCAGGATGATGAAAGGTATCTTTGGGTATCCCATGCAACAGGTGTTGGATTAGATGCTCTGAACTACAAAAATTATTCAGAACAGTGTATCACCTTGCCAAATTTGTCCTTTTATATTGTAGGAGAGGAATACCTCCGAAATACTTACTGGCAACAGCTGAAATTAGGTATGACAGGAAGGACTAACTAAATACAACCTGTGCTGTCAAGCTGAATCTGATCTCTCTTGTTTGTTTTTGGCAATACTAGCTAGGATCAGCGGGTACGCGAGGACATGCTTGAACTGGAGAATTCATGGAGAATATCCAGAATTCCTTATTCTTTCTATATTAAATAATAATAAAAAAACCCCCAATGCCCCCCCAATGCAACAGAAAAACAGAGAAAATCCTAAACTCAACACTCAGAGACTTCCGAGAATAAAAGACTTCAATCAGATGCACTGCACGAGGAAGACCTATATCACACCCTCCCTCAACTAGGCTTTGTCCTGTATCACTGCAGGCAACTACAAAAGAACACAGGAGGCATTTGCCTCCACATCATCTTGCCCCTCATCTTGCCTCGCTGCTTGACCCCAGTACAAATGGTACAGCTCTCCACGTTGTGGGATTTGCAGAGATAGCGAAGATCCTGAACATGTCCATGAGTCTTGGAAAAATGCCCATCATAAGAACATGTCTTCATCAAATTTTGAAGTTGAGAATATAGTGGTAAGCAAACAAATAAAGGAACCCCATGCCCAGGGTAAATCACAAGAAAATAACTAGAGCTGAAAGCAGTGAACACAGAAGGCAATGCTCCAGTCTCAGCCAGCGGCTGGGAGGAACTGGAGGCAGAACCCTTCCACCGCAGGATGGATCGCACCTCCATGGGTAGTGTCGGGGGGCTTACTCTTAATTTTGCTGAGGAAAGCAATCAGCTTGTCTTTAAGACCACAGGCTTTTATAAACCTAACAACAGTCAATGAAGTAGAACAGTCTATCAAAGGGAAAAATCTCACAGACAAAAAAACCCTAAACTGATAACTCCACAAAGCACTAATTAAGTAGTTAACACATGCTGCCATAGATAGAAAATGATGCAGCGCTGCTAAAGTAGCTTCCCGGAGGCTACAGAGCAAGTCAGTAGAGAAGCCAAGATTATCAGAGTCACAAGTGGTCCCAATCCCCAAAAGCTACTTTCCCCTGTAAAATTCTCCTTTTATAAAGTACTGGATTTTTTTTCTCTTTTCAGAAATTATATGTATCTAGATCAAAGTACAAGTAGCAATATTGATACTATTGCTAGTCGGAAGAGACAGCTAAGGAAGCACTGGAATAAGCACTATAACATTTAAGTGGGACATACTGCTTCAGCAGCACCGATATATTAATATGAAACCACAGCCTCTAAGAGTTTACAAAGACCAATATTAGGAGGCTAAAATTTTGAAGGGAAAAAATAATCAAGAAATTAAGAAGTTACAGATGTAGCAGAGAAAAAACAAAAAAACCCCAACCAACAGAAAAACCAGTGTGGTTTAAGGCTAACTTCAGAACAAGTTTAAAAAAGACAAACCAGTGAAGATCTGTCTCAGAGAGTAGGACTTGGCAACTACTATCAATCCCACCAAAACCAAGGAAGGCTTAGTTAGGTACCACAATGCCTGTTGCTACACAAAAACAAGTATACCTGATGCTTTTAATCAAAGTGTGCAGTGGCCTCAGAGAGAATTTTATAGCTTGTGTAGCTGGTAATGGAAAGTCAAGTTTATTTGACTATTTGGAGGCAGAGGTAGGATCACATCTTTTTACAGGAGTCATACTGCTGTCATCCTAGTTCAGGAGTCAGTTTGTAAATTTATAAAAAATATTATCATTGCAAGTGCATGGAAGGACTCGGGTCCACAACCTGGTAATTTAAGAAAGCGGAGGGTGGCTTGGGGGGTGGGAATCTCCATTCAAATTTTGGGCTTGGGACTTGTAATTCCCATTGGTGCAATTCCAAGTCCAGCGCTGGAGCCGCAGATGTTCAGTGGGAAGTTCATAAAGCTGCGCTTGGACTTACATTTACTAAGAGGTGGTTCATGGGTGACGGGCTCTGAACATCTTTAGAAAAAGTAGATTCCTAAAATACCACATCTTGCCGTAGGAAACAATCCATTAAGAATACACAGAGAAGCCAAAAATATCAGAAGTAGTCACTACATAAAAGACAAAAGAATTACTCTTAAGTAAAGCAATGATCATGTACACACAAATAATGGGACTAGGACATAACTAGTCACAATTATGAGCTCAATTTTAATTTGGAAACCATTTAAAACATGTCAGAAATGAGACAAAGTGATAGAGGAATTACACAACTCCTTGTTTCCCGAAGCCTGCCAGGGACCCACATGTTTAAGTCAGATTCCAACCACTAAACAAACAGAATAAAGAAAATAGAAACAGGACAGTATCAGCAAATGGAATTTAAATTTAATTTCTACCAAGATGAATGCTGTGCAATTTTAGATAAATGTGTTACGTAAGAAGATAGTGCATTAAATACTTTTTAGGCAAATAGCAAGACACCCCCCCAGCCACAAGGAGAGACTGTATTAATGGAATGAAACTTATACAGTAATTTAATTATTTTCTTCAGGAGTGAGATGTAGCTTCAATTAAGTCCACATGGTTAAACAGGTCAATAGGAACTGAGGGGAAAAATAGAATATGCTATACTTACAAGAAAATAGGAAGTAAAGAACACTGGGAAGAATACAGGGAGATGCTAAAACAGATAAAGAACGGGTATTAGAAATGCAAAGTAAAACTCTAGAGTCCTCATAGTTACAGATGGTAAACACAAATTATTTTTCCAGTGATTAAAAAAAAAAGAGAATCAGATCAAAAATAAAAGAGTGAAATGTAGTGTAAGTTACAAAGTCAATTAAAATATTAGTGGGGAAACCAGCATGCCATAAGAAACCAGAGAAGATTTATAATGAATATGAATATATTGTACATATAACAAATGACAAACTAAAAGGTTTGAATATGGCAACATTGTTGACTTACAGTAAAAAAAAAAGAGAAACAAACAAATGTGATAGCCTATATGGGAAATTTATCATAGTAAGTGAAATACCTCTGAGACTTGCTTACTTAAAGACTAGCAAATTTTGAAGGTACCTTGAATATTAAAATTTGTATTGATGTAGCTTCAGAAAGAGTTGGAAAACACTTTTTTTTAAAAAAAGCTTTCAAACTCTGCAGTTTAATTCTGTTTTTAAACAAGAACCGCTTTTTTGATAAAGTCATGTTTCAAAAGTGACTTTGCAATTAAAACCTACTGGGGATCCAAAAAAGCAACACTCAGGAGAGCCATGCTGGATACTACAGAGAAATTTCATGTTCTTAGAAGAATTCACCCATTACTTGCCATATATTTTACCAATATTTTGTGGTTTCATACCATTACAGAACATGCATCAGAAGCCTCCCTATCACATATACTTACATCTAATGTAAATTTCAGGATTTTAAAATAATATCTCAACACAGGAGCAGCCCTGTTTTGCTCAGCATCAAAGCTGTATACGTAGGATTATTCTTAGTGATCTAAAGTTGGAAATACAACGAAAAGCAAAAATTTGCTATCTAATATTAATTTTACTTGATAAGATAAAGTTAGTATCAAAGATTTCAGGGTTATTGTATGATAAGAATGGTAACACTCTCTGTCAGTGGTAGTTTGAGTTATAATAAATTCTGCATCTCCATTTGATCTCAGAATGTGTCGTCATATCATTAGTATGTTACCATAAGGTCAATTAGTTAACTGAAAAAAAGACACTGCTCATAGTTTTCTAATTCTGTCATTATCTATACATCAACATATCAGTGGTTTACAAACCCAGACACCTTGTCCATTTTTAATTACTATGGTAGATGACTTTTCCAATATAGCTACATCACAGACGATCCACACCATCACGTTTCCCCCCACAGCTCAGGCAAAATACTATGGAAATCTCAAAGGAATTAATCTTCAAGGTGTTCTTTTTGCAGAATCATAAAACAGTTTGGGTTGGAAGGGACCTTAAAGATCATCTAGTTCCAACCCCCCTGCCATGGGCAGGGACACCCTCCACTAGCCCAGGTTGCTCAAAGCCTCATCCAGCCTGGCCTTGAACCCCTCCAGGGATGGGGCATCCACAGCTTCCCTGGGCAACCTGTTCCAGTGCCTCACCACCCTCAGAGTAAAGAATTTCTTCCTAATGTCTAACCTAAATCTAATTAACAATAGTGTTGCAGTGGGATCACCTCACTTTTCCATTAATTCTTAAACAAAATCATATATGTACTGAAATTTCTAAAAGAATGAATGTGGAGTTTTCTTTAAAAAGACAAGTACTTTTTCTTTTCTATTTTTTCTTCTTTCTTTCAAACCAGATAAGAGACTATGAACAAGAAGCAGCATGATTATGTGCTGGCTCAGACCAACACTGCAAATGCATCAGCTAAGTTCACACTACAAGGAGGAAGAAGTCTGACGTGTGTTTATCTTCGGGCTTGATTGTTCTTGCCAGCAGACTGGCACTCCATTTAGCTGGCAAGTTCAGGAAAATCAGCCAAGGACCTTCCATGAACCTCACCATGCCCCTGTGAACTGGGCAAGCAGCACATACTGATTTACTTATCAGTACTTCAGTATCAATCTGGTTTACATAACATCAAAATTAAAATTTGTTTCCCTTCACTGCTCTGTTTCTTCCCTGCATAGTCCGCCAGACCAGAAGCAAGTTATTCATTGCAGTTATTTCTAACCCAGAAACAGGGCAGCTGGGTTCCTGAATACCTTCCCTCCCTCCACTGATATATGTGCTGAACAATTCCAGAAGAGCTTCTGAAGTTAAACCAAATTCCAGTTTAAAACCATTTACCCCATCTGACTTTCCTTTCCCAGTCTTAAGCAGGACAACTGGAATCCTAAACAAAATTTATGAAAAACATTACATATAGTTCAACTACAGCAGAACATCCAGGAAAAAAATATTAGTGTTTTCCTACTCTGGGCTCATTATTGTGACCAAGTATCAAGAAATTAGGAATAAACTGACATAAACAAGTGAAGACATGCCAAAAAAGCCACAAAACCTGACAAAATTAATTTAACAGCAGGAACAAGCCAAACATTTTTGTGGGGTGCATTGGGTTAGCTTTCAGCTTGATCAGTTCCCAAGTGCTGCTGCTGACCAAGCAGGCAGCGAGAATGCGTGGGAAGGGGGCAGTGGAAAGAGAGGACAGAATAACTGAAAGACATGCCTAAAGAGAACAGCTACACATTTCCTTCAAGTTTAAATAATATACTGACTAGCAAATAACAATTATAGAAAAGAGTAGGTATTTCCTCATGCAAACCATTTAATTATGAGATCGAGCCCCAGTATTTCAAAATGAATTCCAGCGCTACTGATTTATCTGCATAGGAAACTGTCAGAATTGAAAACATCAGAGAATAGGTACCATTGCAGTGCTACGTACTCTTTCATGCTCTATGATCTAAAGCATTTAAGACAACCAACCAACCACCTGCTGTGAATCTATCTTCTAATATTTCAACAAACACTGAGATTACAAACTAATTTTACAAGCATAAGGGGACTTAAAGTTTGCAACAGATCTGTGGGCTAGCTTATTTCTACTGTAGAAAACAGCCTGTGATGTAAACTCTGCAAACTTTCCCAAACACAAAAACCATGAGAAAAACTGTATCAGTGAGGGAAATACAGCACACTTCATTGCTGCCATCAATTTGCAGTTTATAAATGCTTAACTAGAAAGCAAAGAAATGAGAAAAGTTGTCACAGAACGGAAATGGCATCAGAAGCGGACAGGATGTCCTCCTGAGACATGAGCCAGAGCGTGAGATCGGAGGTAAAGTCACGCATCTGCTGAGGCTGCCACAGCCTGCAGCAGGACAAAGAACAAACAGGGACAGGCAGAGAAGCACGACTATTCATCACCTCTTCACAAACAGGGGCTTCCCTGCTTGCTAGGTCTGGGACTGTCCCTACAGCATGACTTTTGACTATAATTAATTCTAGAGTTAACTGCATGGCACAGGAAAGAAGACTAAAGTTCAAGCTGAGGCTCCACAAATCAGTCTAACAAATGTTCCAGTAAGCCCCTGGAAAAGGTTGTTAGAGAGCGCCCTGACATCTCAGAGAATTGTATTAGTGCAATATGTACTCAAAAAAACTATTTGGGATGGTTTAGTTGCTGACTTTGTCAGCCTTCTGAAGGACACAGAAAACAGTGCAACTGATACAGCCCCGAAAGCTGTTGGAAAAGTTGTTTTTTCAAAACTAATGTCTACAGTAAATAGTAGACTTCACGTCAAAACACATTCCTTCAACATGCCATGACGTGTCATCACCAGTCCACGAAACAGCTTTGTTTTCAGAGAGAGGCTCGTGCTGTGCCACGCTGGGTGGTTCTCTCCCAGCTGCTCCTTCCAAGGACAACCTCTCACTGTGCATCACCCTGCGTACACCAGCCTACAAGCAAAGACTTTTTCTTTTGGGCTGGTTAAGGTTTAAAACACTAAAGCTTAAAGTTTAGAATTTTCCCTTCCTTGTCATCTAGCTTATAGATGTTCCTGGTAACATATGAAAAATGAATATTATGATGACCATGAAGTAGGAGGCAACGAAAAGCAGAAGTGGGCAAATAATGGATTTGGTCTCAGAGGGTGAACTGGAGACACAACACAAAACGTAAGCAGGTGTTTTTTTTGTTTTCAGATTTACTCCTTCTATGTAACATCTTTCAAACTCTTCTGAGCTAAAATAAAAATGCTGCTTCAAAACCAAATCAATGTGTATTTAATAAATTGGACTAATTTGTAAATAGGATTCTGCTCTTCCCTGTTCTAAGCTCTGCTTTTGTTACAAATTCTACCGTTAAAAAAAATGTTGACCATATCCATGTAGGAGTGATATAATGATAGCACTTGTTACTAGAGTTAATGCAGTAGTTTTAATTCCTTTGCTGTATGAACCTGAATACATATTATTCAATGTTACTTGTACCAAAGATAAATTAAAAACATAATAAGGTTTGCAAACACTAACTATATTCTCTTTGAGGAAGGTTAAAATTGAAGCAGAACAAACCCAGCACTATATCCCACAGGCCAATTTAAAACTAATCAAAACTTCAGTCTCAGATGTGTTTAGCTGAAAGCCAGAAATTATTTAATATTAAGATTCCAAGATTTCAAATCTAAGATTGGAAAGATGTTTCCTTTATGAGGTAAAGGGAAACCAATGGCTTTCATTCAGGCCTATGCAGTTTCAAGATCACTCTTTGAAAGGGTCTCTCAGCGATTTCACTCTGCTTTGGTAGCTTAAAAAACTGCATGTGTCACAAGGCAATTGGAAACAACTTCTCACTATTATTTTCCTTCCAAAAGCACAGGGGAACAACCCCTCTCCCAGTCAGGATTCCTCCACAAAACCCAAAGTATTTGTCCCACACAGGCTCTCCCTGTGCAGTCGTACCACACAACTGGGCAAATAACCAGGACCCATAAACAAAAAGCTATAGTCCATTTAAAATAACATACCTTCATTAGCCCGTGTTGCAATACCACCTTGTCATATACCCTGGAGGTGTTTTTCAGTGTTCTGAGGCAGATAAATACTTCAACAGCAAGTAAATTCAACCCCGACTCTGAAAGCAAAATGAGACTCCCCGATTTTGTAGTCCTCACAGGCAAAAATGACTCAGCAAAGACCTGAGCATCTCCAGAGACGTGAATTATTTTCATTGAAAATTTCCCTTATTAAAACTCTTTTCCCCTGTATCCTTGACTAGCTAGAATTATCAATATTTTCAATATCCCAAGGGCACCTGCAAAAGCAGAAGGCATTCTGGCTTTATCATCCTGCCTAAACCACCTTTTGCTCCACTAGATGACCCTCAGAGGGAACCTACCTCCATTTCAAAGTTCCTTGTTTTTATCTCTGCATGGTGACACAACTCCAAGCCTTCTTACTAGCTGGCACATTCCTTAACCACAGAGCTACAAGTGATGGATTCTCCCCCAGGTGAAACCCATTTGACTGAATCAACAGCAGCACCTGCAGAGCAGCCTGGGGGGAGGAGGACGGGTTAGACGACAAAGGTCTCTGCCAGCCCTGTTTCCTGATATTCTGTGATGTATGTGATCACACTATGGAGCATTTCTGCCTTTTTGTCCTGGACTAACAGCAATTGCTTTTCTGCAAGCTGGAATACAAAGAAAAGGTACCTGGACCAATGGTATGGGGTGCAGATTAGCAAACTGTGGACAATGACAATTCTTAGCTAACTGCTGCTGATGGGGAGCTCTCTGCCTGTGTCACTGAATGAACCCTGGGAGGAAAAAATCCTCTTCTGTGGACATGCCGGAATACTTGTCTGGGAAGCCACAACCACAGCTCTAGTATCTATCTGTACCCCTGCCATTAAATTCAGGATCTTGTGCTATGTGAAGTCTTTGTAAGAATGTTCCCATTCTGAACTCATCACTTCTGCCATGATGGTACTGACGTGAAAATTACTCCTGGTTTATGCATTATTTGTAAAATACTTCCAAATCTAAACAGGTGCGGCCCCAGTTAGCGCCCGGCTGCCAGGAGGTGAGACCGTACAGGGTTCGAGGACTCTATGACTGGGTACAAGAAACAATAACCTTCTAAAAGTTTCAAAATAATGATGAGAAGAATAGCCTGTGGAAGGAGGAAACTTCTAAATGACCAGATTAAAACTGACAATTCCCTTTTTTCCAAGGGTAAGGAACACGGGAAACTCGTAATCTCCTTGGTTTCAGCACAACCAAAATACTGTCTAAACAAAATACGGGTGCTGTTATTGGATAAACTTTGTGCAATACCTTTTTGACTACCCAAGGGAGTTTATGGCCAACTCTAGCAGTAATTTTCCGAGATGACCTTCTGCAATGCTTGGTGTTAAACTAGGAAAGTAAAGCCAGTTTGATTTCTCTGATATTACTGGCATTAAATGCAGACCACAATAAAAATCACCTTTTCCCTGATGTGGGGGACTCAGGAATACCTGATAAAACAATAGCAAGAGTGGACATAAAAAGTTCAAGAGTACCATGTTTCCCTGCATTTATTGAGGGGAGATGACAGCAGTTATTTTTTGAGGGTTTTTCCCTTTCTTGGACTTACAGTAGCTTTGCAACTGCCTGTTTTGTCCAGTGTTGCCCACTGTTACTGTATTACTTCTGAATGCTGAAGTTACCTGATCATCTAAAGCATATTGCCGGGGGGTGAGGGGAAGGGGAAATCAGGTTTTCCATAAGTCTTAGCCAAAGCAGAGACAGCTCCCTCTTGAGGGGCTTCAGGTTCCTCCTTCCCCCCAGCTTAATTCAAACAGTACTTTGTCAGGGAAACATCCCCATGAGCCAGTACGGCATTCAGAAGCTGAACAGGAGTTGCAGGAGGGTTTTCCACCCTGGCAGGGCTTTTGGCCCTCCACCAGTTTGCAGGCAGGAGGTGGTGGGTCCCCACTGGGCAGACACTGAAGGGATGCAGGAAGGGCAACAGAGTCACTTCTCTACAGCGAAGCACAGGATCACGTAACAGAAGGACAGGAAAGGCTGATGAAATTCGCCAAAGAAGGAGCTGAAGCAGGAGGAGTCCCTAGCTGCGTGCCAGCAGGGGCAGGCACAGCTGGCTGCAATGGGGTGAGCAGCCCCTTCCACACCTGGAGAGAACCTCCCCTGTCCCTCACCAGCTGGCACAGCCCTCCCAGCATGAAAGGAGCCGGTTACAAAACTCACTCCCCTCAGAAAAAAAAAAAAATCTTTTTAAAGAAATCTAGCTAGTGGGAGCAGTATTTCTATGGTGAGGAGATCCATTCACTTAAAAGCAGAGTGCTTCCTTTGCTCTTAGCGTTATGGTAGCAGGAAACACTGGCAGGTGCTGTCACCTTCCTTCCCAAGCCAGACTATGTTCAGTGTAGGAGATCTGCAGGCAATGGTATGGATAAAAACCAGCGGGGGTTTTGCTCAGTTTGCACACGTTCAAACATTTTTAGAAAGACTTCCAAGGTGGCCAAGTCTGAATGGATTTTAACCCGATAGCAAAACCACACCTCTGATTAAAAGGCCAAGGCTCTGTTAAATTGCAAATCGTTGCACAATGGCTTGCATGAGGGGCAGACCATGGCTCACCTTCTGTGACAGTTAGGGTAGTCAGAAAGTAAACTGCTGAGCAATGTATTACATTCTCAGGACAGAGCAATTCCTGACATCCCACACCATTCCCTCTGATGCAAGCCCAACAGTCACCACAGAACTTTCTGATATTGATTTTTTCCTTTCCTTTTACTTTCCTTTATTCTGTGTTTAAGTTCGGATGATAGGTGAAGAGCCCGAGGTTTTTGCTCCTCCTCTTCCTAAAAAGCTAAAATCTCAAACCAATGAAGGTTAATCACCAAAGTTTAAATACTGCAAATAAGATGGCTAATAAATCCGATCACAACAAATGTGACATACATGACAATGACTCTGTTACATTTTCAAAGGAAATACACCCATTGACGTTGCTGTCCACTGAAAGTTAGCGTATACTAACATATACACACTAAAAATCCTTTTTGTTGTTGTTGTTTTAAAATTTCTTCCTGGAAAGGATGTTCCTTTATCTATGATAGTAAAAGAAGTGAATTTGCACTGAAAATAGTTTCTTCTCATCTGCTTAGTAAAGCTGTATTTATGATTCAAGAGAATCAATTACTGTTTAATTCTGTTTAGGTAATTTTTTTGCCAGTGTAATTGATTCTTTTACTATGTGGATGTTAGTATTAAACTTCATTAAAATCATTTAACATTGGCTTACCTAATTGACATCTATAACCTGTATTTCCAAAATAGCTATTTTAATCTCTTGGCAAAGAACCACTTCTTGGTTAATTTAATAATGTGACCACATTAAGACCTATTTTCTTTCACAAAATATGCCAAAGTACATATTCTTAAGTATTAGTATAAAATAGAAAAAGTAGATATAATAAGACATAAACAATCAGAAGCACACAGACTCTGCATATACACTCATCACAAACATGATATATTGTGAAAATCAGTCAAAGCAAGTATTTACATCCCTATTGAAAGTTCCAAGTGCTGAAGTTTTTAATAAATAAAATAATAATTAAACAACCATTTAAGAGTAATCTATGAACACCAACATGATATTTCCATGCAACTTGGAACACACTAGCCAGACCATAACCCTATGAGATGAGAGTAAGAATATCAATGTTATGGAAACATCAATGTTATGGCAGCCCTAACCGCTACAGTAGTGGAGAATAGATGGAGTATTACTTCTGTTGTGCTTGTAACAACTGCAATAAAATACATGTAACAGAACCCTTGGTATTTCTGGCAAACACATTTGGTCAAACAGAGTGTTTGTCTATGGAATTCCTTTGGTTTATAACAATGTACAATGTTTTGAGAGAAAGATACACAGACAAAGAATACAAATACCCTCTAAACTTTAAAATATTTGTCTTTTAGCTGTTAATCTGTTTCACAATTTAAAATGTCTAACAATAGTGGTAAGAGGAAAAAACCAAATATAGTCCTTAAACCAGCCACAAATACTGACATCCTAGAGAAATCTAAGTATTATAAAGGTGGAACCAAGACCAAAACAAGCAAAGTTAAGAACATCCTTCTGCAGACCTTCACACTAAAATTAACTGGTAAAAATGGGGGCTTTGGAACAGCAACCATCAGATGAAGCCCAGGTATCTTCTGCTCAGGAAACTGAGGTAGATTTGGGGGAATAAGCTTTCAAAAAGCAGGAGATGTTTTGCTGAATTTTTTACTCATGAACCCTGTGGCGGTTTTATTAAATGTTCCTTGACATTTGACAGATTTTTACTGTTTAAATCCTCCCAAGTAAGGTAGAAATTAGAGAGCAACATGTTTTCTGCAGGTTTCACTGCTATCCCACTACTGTTTCCTATGCCTTTTCACCTCAAAGCAACTGAAAAACTGTGTTAGAGTGAGGGCAAAAAGCAGAAAAATCAACCAACCAAAAAGCTACGAAACCTATTACTATCAAAACCTAAAAACTTACTATGGGGATTGTATCGAAAAGCTAAAACAGGAGGACAGAACGAGTGAAGGTAACATACACAGAAATAAAAAGTATAAATCTGAACACTGTGTTGAAGTATCAGATAAGGGCTTTTTTGAGTACAAGTCAGCATAGGAGAGTATCATAGGATCTGTCTCTACTGCAAAAGAATAAACTGACTTTAAAGAAAAAAAAATTCCAGAAAAGCCTCTAAAACACATCTGCACGTCTTCACAAGTGAAATGCAACTTTTTATTAAAAGCACAAAACAGACCTTTGAAGAACTGTTAACTCTTTTATGCAAAGATCAGAGTATGGTAAACTACCCAAACAATTATAAAGCAATTAACAACCAAAATTACACAACTTTAGTTATGAGAAAAAACAAACACCTGCCAGTGACTTCAATAAATGCTCATACTGGAAATGAGAACAAAAACTCTGTAAGAAGGAACATATCCATATGTCCTCTCAACATAAGATAAGCTATGTGACACCGAAGAGTCCTATGTCCTTAGCATTTGCTTATTTTAAGCCAAAAATCTAAATCTCAGGAATGCCACAATTAATTACCCATTACGGCAGGTTACTGGAAGAAGCTTATAAAATTTCTAACTTTAAATTCTGTGGTACAAACAAGACAGCTCTACCTCCCAACTGGAATAATCTATTTTATTTATACTATGTACTGAAACTAGGTCCAGAAAAGTAATTTCAGGTGTGTCAGCGGAAAGCACTGATGAGCTGCTCTCAAAAAAAGTGGTCAGAATCTCTTTTTTCTCTTTTAAAACACTCTACATTTTGTATCTTTCAATGATTTGCCACTGAGCTTTACACCCACCAGACTGAATTTTGCAAGAACCACATGAGAAAACCATGAGAACACTGTAAGAAATGGAAGAGGCAGCAAAACCCCTTAATGTTCATGAATGAAATTACTCTTCACCGAGCATAACTGTCTTCATAAAACTTAAGGATTTAGATACTTCCACAGCATTTACAACCAACCTAAAGAGCTCTTCTTAGCGACTTCACACTGAGCTTGGGTCCCTGGCCTGACCAGACAGCAGAATAGCTGAGAAGCAGAGATTTTCTATGTACTTACAGACACAGTCTCAGGGGATCTCATTATCCTGACCCTTAATAACATGGAAAAAAAAAATAGCAAATTCTGTAGAGTCTTAATTTTAAGGTATGAAGATTATTAACTCTTAGATGTAATCATGTTATTAATTCAGAGCAGCAGACTCAGGCAATGAAATTTGAATTCTCCCTAACTTGGGCAAAAAAAAGAAAACCCTTGATCCTAGAGTCTGACTAGTATATTTTGTGGGCAAACCGACAATAAAATACAAAGAATGTGGCTTAAAGAGGATTTAATCTAACTCAGCTATAATAACACCCCCCCCCCCCATTATTATTTATTACCTGTAGACCACAAAAATTCCCAACTGGTTTGGATATGTATTACATCAGTAGAAATGCTGATCTGTGAATTGACAAGGCAGGAGTCTCTGAAGCACAGGAGCGATTACAGAACTGGGCATCAGTGTTGGCAATTTCATGGGGCAGGTAACACTAAACATACTTAAGACACAATCAAGTTCATTCTCTGCATCATCTGAGATACTCTTGTAGTGGTATGTGCACACATCTCCAAAGTACACTATCAGATAAAGATACAAAGCCTTCTCCTTAGAAAATCCACATTTGAGGGGTCTATTATGCCCCTTCCCTCACAGGTGCGCTAGAAGGAAGCTATCCAACCACAGCCTTCACATAGCAGGAGTTATGATTTGCCACTGATGGAAGCAAAAGCAAATCTGCAATTGCATGCAACCACAACAGGCCCTAAATTAAGTATTTCTGGTCAGCCCATAAACTAAGTCAAGTTTCTCATCTGCACAGTGAGCCAGGATACCTTTCCTGTCACCATCCAGTATCAAGAGCATTACTCCTACACTCCAGATTTTCCAGACTACAGCAGCTGCTATCCCTTAAAAAGGTATATTGTTCTTGAAGGTATATCTCCTCTTTCTTCAGGCAAGACATTGCCTTTTACAGAACGATAAAGATCCTTGTAAACATACTGTGATGACCCATGAACAGCAGACTGTATTTAAATTTGGAGATGAGCATTTTTCTTTGTCACTCTGTTGCACAAACATTTTAAATCAGGTGGTGTTCACTGGTATCTTGATGAAGAGAAAATAAAAAGTACAGGACAAAATCTAGCAATTATTTTTCTTAAACACAGATAATTTCTCACTAAATATTCTAATTCTTCTGGGTGGTGACCCTGTGAAGCTGGTTCTTAAGCAGCTTGAGGTCATATTTACCTTGCAAACAAGAAAAACCCAACATGCACTAGATTTGTCGACTCCCTAGAATATGTTTAAAACCAGTTAAGAGTCAAAGGGTTTCAAGGAAGTCTCAAGGTAATGCTTCATTGCTTACAGCAAAAATCATTGTAACAGTCTTAAAATTAAAATCATGTAGGACAAAAAGACAAGTGGGTTTTTAGGATACTCATGCTGTTTCTTTAAGCCAGCTACAGGAAGCCAGAGCTCAGACAGGAAAAGCTCAGCAGAAATTCAGCTAATTGAAGCTCTGCCAATTTGTAATTAGTAACTTCACCACTTATGCACTTTTTTTTTTTTTAAAATCCAAACCAGGTATTTTGTCTGAGCACAAAAAATTTCCATAATTCTGTACAGTTAGCAAACAATATGCAACCAGACGCTGTCTTTCTTGTATTATTTCAAGCTAGGAGTGATAAAGTAAGTGCTGAAAGTAATTATTTCAGTACATATTATAGTATTATACAAATTTATGAGATATTTTGAAAATTGGTATATACTCCTACCCTCTGAATCATAAATGTTAATTTAAATGAGCTGAAGCCCACTAACAAGGTTACTAATTCATGTATGTAGAGGCTAAGTGATTTATTACCTTCACAGAGAAAAAGAGATTAAAATAACTATGATACTGGTTTAAAAAAAGGATGAAGGTCACTACCTGAAACAAATACAAAACATAAGAAACAGCCTGTTTTGTCCTACTAAGTCCCAGCCCAAAGAGTGAGAAATATGTGGGAAAGAAAGCATTGTGACTTTGGTATGAGCAGGAGCAAGCATAAATCCAAATTATTCAAACAAGTAGTGCATAACTTTTTAGAAAGCCTCAAGCTAGAAATGAAACAGAAAGTGCAACTGATTCAGCAGTGTCAGCTACTGAAACTGCAAGTCACTGTGCAATGGAAGAACCCACGCAGTATACACACTGGGAAAGACTCCCGTGGAAAAGAGATGCACTGCAAATCACTCCTCCTCCAAAATCAAGACTTGAAATAACCATAATTGTCTAAGGGTAATAACCATTGAGAGGTGAGAGAAGCAAGGTATATGAATAGTAAAAAAAAATATATATATAGAAACACTATCAAACGAAAAATACTTTTCAAGTACAAAGGTCTGCCTTGGGCTCATTCTAGTCAGTATTTTTTATTCAAGATTTGGATAATGGAAGAGAAATTATACTTATGAAATGACCAGATTACATCAAACTGAAAGGACTGCAGACTTTCCGAAGAGGAGGATCACATTTCTGAATCTTGTTGCTGAATTTGGAAGACAGCTTGAAAAGTGAGTTTTTACTTGTATGGAAGAAATATAAAACATGCACTAAAGATGTGGAATAACAGACTATAAACCAGAACACAAAAGTTTATTGGGTTATAATAAATCACAAAGTACACACCAGTTAACAGTGTGGTGTAAGAAAGAAGGGCACCTTGGTAAGGAACCTTTACATGTGCAAGGAGACGATACATTCTAGTAAGTACTTGTGAAGTACCTGCCAAAACAATCCAGTTTTGGGTATCATACCTCAAGAGGGATACTTTGGTGTGACACAAATGATAAATGATGACATGAGATTTAAAAACAAGACATATGAAGGAGGAGGAAAGGACTAGGGTCTTTTTAGTCCATAAGAAGAAATAAGTACAGAGATGATCTGACAGCTGTTCTACAGCATTTGCAAGTCAAGTATGAACCCTTCATTGGAAGAATCACTGCTGAATGGCATTGGCTTAACCTGTATCAATTAAAATATTTCGAGGAAAGAAAATGAAGACCACTTTTCTAATCAAAGCAGCATGAAAGGTGAGTTAGAGATGGTTTAATCCCCATTATGGAGGTATTTTAAGAAAAGGTTATACAACCCCTGCCAGGGAAAAGAAATCCTTGCTCAATTTTTTCCTCAGTACAAGGATGGACTAAGCTGACCAACATCTCCTTTAGTCCGAGCTGCAGCCCTAACAACATCCCTAAGCTTTAAAAAAATAATCTGCTTTCCACATGCATAGTCTTGCTTTTGATGCTATTGTAATTTGAACAAAGGCCAATATTTATTGCTTCAGTAACATGTTGTTCTACTTAGCTCTCAAGCTTAAGGTGTTAGGTATTTCTAAACGGAGAAAAAGTGTCTGAGTAACAGGCTTACTATAAACACATATTGTCTTGCTAGTTGGAAGCTGTTGGTAGAAATCCATACCACTAAAGACAGAACCAGCGGGGGCCTTAACTCTCCGAGAGATTTAAACCAATTCCAGAACACACACCGCAGAGTTCCCATCTGGTAACAGTACCTACTTGAGGATTCATATGGATTTCTCAAATTCTCCAAGTTTGTAACAAAGACTGTGAGGCTACAGGTCCAGATAATCAAATAATTCAAACAGTAACTAATACTGAACAACAACAAGATTGAACAGTTTATCAGCTTAATTTGACTATTTGATGAGGTAGACCGGAGATTCTTAGAACTAAGAAATTCTTTCTTCTACCCCTAAAATCAGACTTGCAATGCTGAAAGCCAACCAGGAAAAGCAAAACCTATTCAGATTTTAGTTTCCACAGTCTATATAGGATGGCCTGACACATTAGAAAGAAGCACCAAACGAGAGCCGATGATCTTACTCGTGTTGTATTTCACTACCTAATGTGTGGCTGTACAGAAGCAGAACCAGATTATTCTTGGAGGTGCATATTAAGGGATGAAAGGCAATAGAAACAAGTTGTAATGAGGGAAATTGAGTTTAAATCTTAGGTTAAAAAAAAAGTTCACAATGCACTGGAACAAGCATCTCCAAAAGGTATGAAATCTCCATCCTTGGAGATACTCTAAACAAGCCCTGAGCAACCTTCAAGAGGATATCTGAACACCTGATGAGAAGGACAAGAGAAAAATAGGACCTTAAGCAGAAGACTAAAACACAATTTTTTGAATAACCAAGTATGACCCAATGTATTTGTTCATTGGACTGCCTGCTAGATCTTGGTAATTATTCTTATTATAGAGCTGAGTAAAGAACAAGGACATATCTTTGCAGTTCCAAAAAGTCATATTGACTAACANCAGCGGAGTAAAGAACAGGGACATATCTTTCTGTTAAATACTACCTTTTAAATTTGTTTAGCTTCTAGCTTTCTGTGACCTGATATCACATTAGTCTAATGAAGTCAAAAGGCATCTTTCTTCATCAGGCAGTTCCAAAAAGTCATATTGACTAACAGCCCAGGCCACATGCTGAAGCAAAGTTTCAAGTCAGTTACTTTCATTCTTATCATAGAATCACAGAATCATTAAGGTTGGAAAAGACCTCAAGGATCATCAACTCCAACCATCAACCCAACACCACCACTGAACCATGTCCCTAAGCACCACATCTACACGTTTCTTGAACACCTCCAGGGATGGTGACTCCACCACTTCCCTGGGCAGCCTGTTCCAATGCCTGAGCACTCTTTTGGTGAATAAATTTTTTCTAATATCTAGCCTAAGCCTAAATCATCCACAGGGGCACAGCTGCCAATGCAAAGAGTGAAGATGTCTAAGGGAAATCTCCATTAAAAAGACTCTGTATTAGCTTAGATGAGGCACAAAGCAATCTTTCTACTGGTNTGCTTCCATAAGCAGTAGTGCCAGTTTAAAGATCCTCCTCTGCCCAATGGAGTGATAAGAGGGACAGAAGAAGGAAAAAAAGACATTGTGCAAGCAGGTGTAGGAAGCACTATGTTTAACCATAGTACTAAATGGGGGGAAGTATAGCTGGCTTGGGCTAGGTTGCCTACTAGACATCTGTGGCTCTATTTCTATATCCCCCCAAAGAAGCAGTAAAGACTGGAAATTTTGAAGAAGAAACAGAATGAAACTGGAGAACACACTNCAGGGGCACAGCTGCCAATGCAAAGAGCGAAGATGTCTAAGGGAAATCTCCATTAAAAAGACTCTGTATTAGCTTAGATGAGGCACAAAGCAATCTTTCTACTGGTATAAAACTTGGTTCAGAGGGTTTCATGTTCATAGATGACATACTGCCTGTATTTGAAGAAGCTGCTTGCTTCTATGAGGGGGTTAGCAGGTGGGTATATTGTGCAGGAGTTAAAGCACCTAAGAGATTGTTAATTAGGGGACCTCAGAGTTATCTCTGCATCACTACTCATTGTGATAAGGGTTTTGCTCAGTGAAGAAATCAGCTCTTTAACTACTCTTCACCACTTCACCAGACGTTTTCAGCACTGAAAAAAAAAAGTCTTTTCAAAAGTACATCTAGGGCATGCTTCCATAAGCAGTAGTGCCAGTTTAAAGATCCTCCTCTGCCCAATGGAGTGATAAGAGGGACAGAAGAAGGAAAAAAAGACATTGTGCAAGCAGGTGTAGGAAGCACTATGTTTAACCATAGTACTAAATGGGGGGAAGTATAGCTGGCTTGGGCTAGATTGCCTACTAGACATCTGTGGCTCTATTTCTATATCCCCCCAAAGAAGCAGTAAAGACTGGAAATTTTGAAGAAGAAACAGAATGAAACTGGAGAACACACTTTATCAAGGCACAGGAAAAACAACCTAAACACTTTTTAGAGATAAAAATGTATTCTTTTTGATAGGATCTTTCCAACCTCTGTGAGGTTCAGTACAAGGCAACCTGAGAATAATTCCTGAAACCAACTTCCAAAAATTTTCCTTACTTTTGCAGAACTTCTTAGCCTGGACAATGCAAGAAAAAAATAATGCAATGTGTTCGCAAGACATTAAAATCTATTCACATCGAAGCTTTCCAGGCTACAGATGTGCCAAATTCAAAAATCTGTCTGGTCACATGCTACTCTGTAGGCAATTGCAACAAAAACCAAACAAAAACCCCCACATAAACACCACAAAAAAACAAAGCAACCCTGGCCCATTTTTGTTAAAAAGAGAAACAACAAAAATACCCCTCTGTACTTCTCTCATATTCATAAAGCTCCTTTTGACAACTCAACTTTCACATGCAAGAGCAAGTCCAGAGTTGATGCTGCAGAGGTTTAACAAGAAATCATCTGAGCCCACCTCTGTCCTTTTCCTCGGCTGAGAAGAACACCAAAGGAAAAAATTACTAACAGCGAAAGCAAGCCCTTTAGCAAGATGACCTCAACAGAAGTTTTAATAAGCAGCCTACAGAGTTTTTCATTGTCAGCATACTCAGGCATTCAGGGAGGCATAACAATCTGGACGGGTCTTGGTGGGAAGAGCAGAGGCTGCCAGAAGGAAGTGTTTGGAGGGCACGTTACCAGGACGGGCTATGTATACATGGCTGAAACATAAACTGCTTTTCTGCAAGCAAGCTCTTTTAATGGGAATCCAGTTTATTTATTTATTCAGAAGCAGATGGCATCCTCTCAAGACGTTATGCAGAACATGACACACAAAACAAGTATTTTCATCTCAACATATTTTTTCTAATCAACTCCCTGCTATTCAGCATTAAATGACAAACAAAAATTTAGACTCCAGAGTCTGGTAATACTCTAGGCTAACTCAGGATATAGCAGTGAGTGATGAAATGTAATGACTTGTAATACACTGGAGCACAGACTAGATGACCTCGGTGTCTTTCGACTTAAATGTTATATAAAAAAAGAAACATTCCAACTGTGGGGAAAAAAATTTACAAATTGCAGCCTCCATGCTGAGGAGTACATTGCTGGACAAACCTCATGACCTAGGGTTAGTCAGAAGTGCCTAATGCTACTTTTTGTATTTATTCACAGGAAAACAAGAAGCAAGAAATCCTGTCATAAAGTATGTTAGTAATACTGCCACACAATCACTATTGTAGGATTCCGTATGACATTGCTGATAGCTTTCATATTATGGTTTTATGCAATTCCTCCTGAATCATAACCTTTAATCTCCATTCCCTGCAAAGGCTAAGCAACCACTACAAAGCCTTATAGAAGGATATTACACCAAAGCAAACAGTATCACTACGTACAGACAAAACATAATTTAGAAGGAAACCAAATACTACCAAATACACCCCTCCTCCAACCCTTCCTACTCCACACCTCAACTCTGAAGCCACTGTGTGCCACCTTTAATAGACACGCAGATGGAAGTCATACATATCCAAGCGTGTTGATGTACAGACATTTATTTACTGCACAGGAGTCCAATGCAGTACACCAAATGAGTCATCCTCTCATTACAGCCTCATACAACACATAATTAAAATGTAAGGAACTTTCACAAGGTAAGTGATTTCAGAATCTTCTGCATGAAGAAAGTGGATGGTCCTAATGTTTTCCAATAATTTGACAATTTACTGATTCTGTTTTTAAGTAAGAGCATGCTGAACAAATACTAGAACTAACTCCAGGAATTTGTACGTTATGCACTGTACCAGAGTGGTTCAAATTCAGCAGTCATTCCATTCACACCCAACTTTGATCCCTTTCCCCTCCTGCCAGTGTTTCCAGCTTCTTCTCAATGCCTCCCCTGCACCCTCACCCAAGATCATCACCTTCCACACTCTGTGTAAGGAGGTCCTTCTCCCTCCTCTCCCTCTCCTGTCTGCTCTTTCTTCCATCAACAGCAGCTGCTCCTGCACACACCATCCCGAGACCATTGCTTGCGAGGGGACGGGTCTGGGAGAGGTGCTGCTGCCAGGCACGGCACACAGGTGCTGCAGGACGCCTGGGGCAGCTGCTGCTGCTAGAGGCTTCCTCCCTCCCACAAGCAGGAGCTGCAAGGCAGCAGACTACAAAGATGGATCCTTGGGGCTCCCGTGACCTGCCTGTTGGGATCAACTACTCTGTGCGGGCAAAGACATTGGAAGAAAAAAGAAATCATATCTTTTGCCAAATTAACTGCGTCTCAAGGACACCTGTACCCAAAGTTCTCGTGATCAAGAATGATAAAAGTATGCAAAAATGTAGTTGAATTGGTAAGAAATTTTGGTATCCTCTTTCTCTTTTTATGTTTATAAAGGTAAATTGAGTAAGTAAATATAAAAGTTTTAGTGTGAATACTCCATTTCTTACCAATGACTTACTCTCACTTTACGTTGTTGTGCCTGAACATGGCAAAAGCAAAACCTGAGTTTTGTTTAAATGTGTAATTCTTATTTTTGGAAGAGTCTGGGCCATTATTATTTGGATTATTTTGCCTTTGAGAAGATTAACCTGCATCACTACTTTTCCCCTCTCTGCTACATCCAGAATGCTGAAAAGACTTAACAGGTATGCAAATATCATTGGAGGTTACTGAGCAAAGTTGAAACCTCGATTTTTCATGATTGTGTAGTTTTTCCTGTTTAGTTTTTCACATCAAAGTGGATGCTCAGACAATTTCCAATTATTGCCAGCCACGCTGATTTTGTATCACCAAGACAATGACTGAGAAACCTAAGGTCCAATACCTCCATATGAAGGAGCTGCTAAGCTTCAATATTCCTCCTTTGACTGGCTCTCCCACAACTAACCCTATTGACAAACTGAATATTTCCTGAGAACTGTCTTTCCCTGATTGCTTTTTGTTTGTTTTTTTTTGTTTTTGTTTTTGTTTTTTACAAAATTATACCCAGAGTTCCCATTGAAGAATTTTCAGGGGCAGAATTAAAACACGGAAAAAGCATATATTTGTTTCCCTCCCCAGGGACACATCCACTTCCTCACTGTCACTTCCAGAAGGCTGATAAAAATACTCCTTTCCTTAAAGGAGCAGTTGGTTAGGCCATATTATAACCTGGGGTTGGGGAAGCAGGGGGAAAAGAACGGGACCACTCTTTTCAAAGTAGCTACATTTTACACCAGCTCAGCTATATCAAAAGTCAACATCAACATAGCATCCAACTGAGACATCTCTGTTCCAAGTAGTGGAGGATGGCAGAAGGCAGAAAAAAAGCAAGAAACCAGTCACTTACACCTTACATTCTCAGGAAAAAAAGCTTTAAAACTCAAGCAAACCCTGCATTTAAATCCTGATTTATTATCATGATAATCTTTTGACATATAGCAATATGGCCCTGAAGATGAACAATTTTCATAAGAAGTTCTTAATCCTGGAGGACCATGTAAAGTAACAAGACCAGAAACTGCACAAGTAATGTGAGACAAAAACCAGAGCAGCATGGGATAACAAATCAATTTTCCACATAATACAGACCATCCATCTACTGTATCACTTAACGCTTTGGCATTTGCTTTAAGCCAGAAAATATAGATAAACAAGAAATTGGCAACAAATCAGAATATTCTTTTAGTTAAGAAAAAGGAAGCTGAAGAGCTTGAAAATGACTTAACGTAAGTAAAACAGATGGAAAATTTGATGGTAGGTTAAAATGCTGCACAAGGGAAGTAATAATGTGAACTCTTAAAGAACAGAATCTAAATGAAATGCAACTTCTGAAGAAAAAAAAAATCAAAGGTGTCTTTAAAGTTGATTACATGAAAACTTTTACCCTTTACTCTTAGTGATTTGGTAAATGCATACACAATAGAAAATATACAAAATTACACACTGCTGCATTTGACAAAGAAGTTTAACCAGCAATTTCAGAAGTTAGGCAGGCTTTCCAAAGGACTTTAACCCATTTCATAGGCCCTTGTTTGCAGTAATAAAACACTTGGTTCCTTTCCAGATCACTCAGCAGAGGTCAAGCCACCATCCAAGTGCAATGTACAAACACACTGAAAAAGGAAGTTCCTGCCTTAGAGCTTTTTTTAGAATCACATTTTACTACTAAAACAAAATAAAAACAAACAAAAGGAGGGCTCAAAGCTGCTTCTGTCCTTCCTGGACACTAAAAAGAAATCTGACAACCTGTAACACATCACCCCAACTTTCCTTTAGTGGTACTGTCCGCTCTCATTCACACAGCAATGAACTTCTGCAACTTTCCTCTCGCTTCTGCTTTTTCAGAGGGTTACAGGCATAGCTTGGAGTCCACCTGGAGTTTCATACCTAACACACCTTTGTCAACAGCTATGCTCTTCCCCAGGGCCTCTTCGCCTAACGAGTTGTGCTGGTGACAGTGGACTGCTCCTCACACAATGCCAGATGCACGGGAGAATGTGGGGTGTGCTCCCCTCGCCCTAAGGAACAGCGAGTGGCTGTATTCCTTTCAACCCAGACGGGTATTGTCTGAGAACGCCTGTTTCTCCCCAGCTCCACTTGTGTTCATAAGCGCTTCTACGCTTGCTTGGGTCCTGTTGAGAATAAAGCTATCAGACACTTAACCAGACAACAGACACTAATTCTCTGGGGTGTTAGGAGCGGATTTTTGGTTTTATGAATCTGTGGGTTTTAATCCCATAAGATACTTTGGGTAAGGGAGAGAACAGGTAACAAACAGAACTTCCAGTTCAGTCAGATTTTTTCTTGATGTTTTTATTTTGGTGCTAATACCATTGTTTTGAGATAAAACCAGCAGCATTATCAGCAGACACCCTTGTTCCTTTTAAGGCCATACACTGCAATCATCTTTGTATTGCCAGACAGCCTGCTGCTCCTGCAAGTTATTCATCTGAACTGGTACATGCAAGGAGGGAGATGCTAACGCTGCTGCTGTGCACACTGGTGCTGCCTGTCTGTCTAACAAGCGGTATAATTCACCGAATTTCTCCTGTTTCTTCTCTTCCTATACGCCAGCCACCAGCCTGCCTTACTCTAATTACACCAACATAAGCAGCTAGATGTGCTTTTCTTGCTCATCTTACACTTTCAGCTTTGCATGCCTTTCTGCACAAAATGTCCCTTCTTGTGGCATTTATTCTCAATTATATCGATGTTGGACTTTGTTAGCTCAATAAAAACTGTAGCAACTATAGGGTGACCCAGAATAAAAAAAAAATACTGGAATTTGTGAAGCAATGGTACTCCCCTGGTTTATGGTCAAATTTTGCAGAAGGTGAACAATAAATTCTGTCTTTTAGTCTTTCTAAAATTGCAAGACAACTCTCTAGACTTGTGTAATTTATAAATTAAAATACCTTTACAGTTTAACTTATTGTGTACTCTATTAAATATAACTTCCCTAAATATTATGTGTACTATGCCTAAAACATTTGCAATAAAATTAAAAAAAATTTTTTAATAATTTTTTTAAATTTAAAAATTAAAAACAAATTTAAAAATTCAATTTTGATGAAGGAGACTTTCAAGAACCTTAAAAGTATCAGAACCTATTGTCAGACATGAGGCCGCTCTTTGTCTTGCCTAGTTTTAAATAATATGCATTGCTTGTAGGTGCCATTAACATCCTTTCCACAACATTTCAGTTCTTTGGTGGTGTTTTTCTGTTTAATTCATCCATTTCAGGATGGCTTCTATTCACTTTTAGTAACAGCTGATGGTCACGACATATTTCAAAAAAACCAGAACCACAGCAACGTTCATTCAGTGACCGATTCCCACTTCTTCCATATATCTCCCATCTCAGACTTCTACGTAGTATACTACTCCATTGACTGTTTTCAAGGCCAAACCTTTAAAATATGAACATTCAATACAATGGTTTTCTTTGTTAATAAATATACTTTGGATAGCAGTTAGTGTGCTGAAACCACTAACTCCCAGAGCAAATATTACTGTTATTTTATTCCCCTGGTGCCCCTGCATAACTGTATAAATATTTGCTGGTTGCCTTTTCTGAGACTGTAGAACTTTGGAACAAGAACTGCATCATGGCAGTTCGTCTCATAAAAAGCACAACTAGGTGCTACAATAGTACTAATATTTGCTATTAATTGCAGTAATGGGATCTTCCTATGCATCCAAGTGTTTCTTCCTGGTGTATACTTTTATTTTAAATGAATCTTAAAAAAATAAAAAAATCAGGGCTGGGGAAAACAAGCAAAGGACATTAAATGCTGAAGAGTTTCACCATTCTGAACCAGGACTGAAAACCCAACACAAGTCACTCAATTGAAAAGCAGTCACAGCAATAATCTCAAAACCAGGAACACTGTTTTAATATTAAAATTTTAAATGATTTTTGAATACTACTTTTAAAAAATCAAAATCTAAATCAGCTTTAATTTTAAAAGTTGTCAAAAAATTTTTGAAGTGTAATATGTATTTTTCTAGAATTTTTCAAAACTATGCTTTCCAATTAGTGATTTCTGTTTTGACTAACTGGGGTTTTCCAATAAAAATGTTTTGATAAAAATAACCTATACCAGCTCAAGTAAAAAGTTATTTTTCAAAACACTGTTTTGTCTTCCTGACAGCATCATCCCTGTGGAAGTAGGAAATTACAGAAGGTATATGCGGAGTAAGTGGGAAGTTGGGAAAGAGGGCTCCAAATGCCAGATCTACGATCTGTATTATTAATATGTCAGATCTGGTGTGTATGAAGATGAAGGTATGAATTTGATGGCATTTCTGTGCAATGAATACCTCTCATGACGTATGACTCCCAAGGTGGCGTTGAAAATGTGATGAAGTAAGACAGGAGTGTTCTGAGTAAGGAGTAAAACGGGATCTGGAACCTTGAGAGCCCCATGCAGGGGAGGGAGGAAAGCATCGACTTACTACATTTTTAATGAATAGCAGTGTGAAGTTAAAACTAAAAACAGCAGGGAGAAGAGAGCAGCTTTAATGAACTGATGGAGAAGGTGTTGCTCAGGAAGCTCCAAGGCCAGGCTAGCTCTTGGAGACAGGGCTGTCTCTCTTGGCTTCTCTCTAAACAAAGGTCCACTCTGGCTATGCAGAATGGCAGAGCTGGAGCCTGGGCTTCCGTGAGGAAGATTCTGTCCAAGAAATCCTAAAAACACTGATGTCAGATAGAAACAAAGTATTTTTCTTTTGCAACTTTGTTTCCAAGTTTTATAATCAGAGAATTACTGCACAATTTGGATGTTACCCCAAAAAAGTTGCAGATGAGTATAACTGCCTGCAAAGTCATAATAAATTTGGATATTTAGCATCCGTTTCCAGCAGTCTGCACAGCTCAGCTGGAGGACTGGCAGCAGTGTATCAGGACAGAGAGGGAAAGCCTGAGTTAATGGACTTGTACTAATATCCCTCCAGCAGCAGACAGAAGGTGAGAACATATTAAGAATTTTTGGGCAACTACATATTGTGTCTATCTCCTTGGCTCTCCTTTTTTTGATCTACACCTTAAGATCTCATGAAAATGTAAGTGTGAGAAAAATCTCATATTGCTGTCATCCCTAGGGTCAAGTCCATAGCTTTCAGTGTTAGTTGCCCGGACAAATGCCTAAGAAGAGCTGAAGGAGGTGGTGGCAGTTGAGGAAATGGTAACATCTCAGTGAAACAGATAAATGCACCTCAGCTCTGATATTTTCTGTGTCACTACGATTCCTGTGCAGGTCTTCCCACTTCCACCTGATCCCTTGTAAATGGGCCCTGAGCGAAAGGTTGGTGGGAATGATTTAATCATTTGTGGCTACTGATCCACCCAAGAAGGTCCTTTGTGTTCCAATTTTTTTTCCTGAATGCCATGAGGCAAAAAACCAGGATGCCAAAGGCAGCGCTAGGAAAAACAACCTACTGCAAAACACATATCAATTATCACAAAACCATCACACATGCAAACACACTTGTCCACCTCACCTACTCAGAAAACTCACACACTGGCACCTCTTGCGTTTGCCCCTCCAGCTTTGTTTACATCCACCGAGGTTTACATTCCTTCTTTAGCCCAGGCAAAGGAAGAGATATTCCTGGCATCCGTGTGTACATTACCATGGTTACCTAGTTCATCTGCAGCAAAATAGGTTGGTCCATGACCTGACACCACAGCTTTGGAAGCATACTCCTCCTTCACCCACTGCTGTTCAACCTTTCCTGCTTCAGCTGCTTTTGCATAAAATCTGAATGCAAGCAACAGTGGGGCATCCAACAAACTCTCCCAAAGTCTACAACACATTTTTTGGCCTATATAGTTTGTCTCTCAGTGTGTTTTTCAGCAGGGCCAATCGTTGCTCTTCAAGCAATTTTTCCAGCAAGCCATCATCAATAGCGTATCTGCAGATTTTACCCGCTGCGTTTTGTTTGAGGACACAGTATTACACTTGAAAATTTACCCTCAAAACTTAGCTTGTGAGAACAGCTGTGACTACACAACAACCTGGGTCTGTCAGGGAAGAACAAAAGTCTGGGGCAGAAGAATGAGGACCATGAAGCTTTAAACCAGGGTCTCAGCTGGGTGGGGGGAGCAAAGAGCTTCCTATTGCAAAAATAGTTTTTGTTTCATTGGTGTCACAAATTTTACAATACAAGCTGAAGAAACTGTCATCTACTGAGGTATTAGCAAACCAGGCATCAAACCTAAATAAGCTCTCAATATCAATTGAGGTATAAACAACAAAATATTGATAAAATATAATGAACACAGAATGCAATCGAGGCAGAAGGCATAGGTATCTCTGCATATTGGCTCCAATTTTCACTGAAACAAAACTGATCAACTTTGTTTTTTAAGCAATGTCATTCTCATAATTTTTTTCCAGGCAATATTTATAACAAAACAGATATATATATAAATAGTTATGAAAAATGCCTATTCACATCATTCATCTATTCCCATAATTTATGTTTCTAAGATGCATAACAAATCTGACCTATTTAAAGAAACTCAAAGCAATGATGTAATCTCTGGAAGTAGCACACGGGATACGTGTACCATACAATGTCAAGGCAAACGCAGGTGTGTCATGGTGATTCTGAAAACACAAATACCAATGAAACTCTGTGAGGAAAGCAAAAGCTGGCAAAATTCAAAATGGCTTTGCAATCATATAGTTATAGAAAATAAAGTTGTGAAGTTCTCCAGACTTGATTTAACATAGCTGAAAAAGAGTGGGTAATCTGTTTACATCTGAACAGCAAAAAAAAAAAAGTCATATGAAAAATGTACACACAAATGACCGACTCATACACATACCTTTTCCATTTATTGTTAATGCTGATGCAATTGTGGCTGTTACTGGCACTGGCAATTGTGGCACTAATGGATGTATCCTTGGCCGGCTCCCCATCCTAGCACGCTCTGCACCAGGTCCTAATAAAGCTCCCACTGGTTTTTCTGCTGCTACTTCTGGTGCTACAGAGTCTTCCTGATCCTGCTCTATATGGTCCATTTTATCCGGGCTTTCATTCTGGAAGCCATCAACTGTTGTCCGGCTCTTAATTGGACTTTTGGGCACTAGGATTTTAATACCTGATTTTGCAAGGTCCATATTTTTCCTTCCAGAAAGAGACGGTGAACTGTTTTTCCGGAACTTCTGGGTGGTAGAAAAGAGCTGATTGTTTTTTGACTCATGGTCTTTACCCATAACTAAAGATTTAGTCGATGTCTTTGAAAAAGAACTATTGGTAGATCTAGAAATTTGTTTTCTGGCATTATTTGGAGAGGTCCTGTTTGTCCTGGTTAATGTGCTTTCTTTCTGCTTTTCATTGTGGCGTCTGTTAAATTCATGTATATATTCCTCACAATTAACAAGGTGCTGTTCTGGCTCCCAAGTATCATCTTCACTGTCGTATCCTTTCCATCGGACCAAATACTCTGTTTTTCCCTTCTTGTTTTTCCTCTTGTCAACAATTCTCTCTACCTGTTAAAAAGAAAAACTAAACATTAGACATGGGCAGATACACAACTCAAGTGAGCAACTTGCACGCAATAATTCTGTATTGTATCTCTGTAGTTAACAGTCTTCTACTGCTGACTGGAAACTCCTCTCTTCAAATTTCAGATTGTTACTTCCATCTCATAAAATACATTCTAAAATACCAAAATCATTCTTCAGTAAGTATTTTGCATGCACAAGAATCCGAATATGACACAGTACAGTTGACAATCAGCACTGGCCCCAGCGAAGTTCTGACACTAGCTTCAAGGTGGATAGGATGTCCCTCCCTGAATACAGAGTTCATGTTTAAATATGCTGTATGAACACAGGGTGTTTAACTTACAAAACTTATCAATTTGATATTGATTGAATAATTTGCTTGCCTAGCATAAGACATATGCAAGAATCTCTTGCTTACAGTGAGCTATCCTTTAGTTACCAGGGACAATATGGTTCAGCTTAGAAATGAGGGCAAATACACCAGATTTTTTTTTTAGAGGCTGTTCTTCTTGTGAAAGCAGAGAACTTGTCTTGGACAGAGTCTTTGATACACATACTTGAACAAATTACCATGCTTCACTTATCTGCAAATAGAGATTACATTTATGTCACAAATATTAACCATGCACATACTACAACTGCCCGTAGGACCCACAGAGAGGGCAGGCAGCAGCAGCTGCAGGGACACGGGCTCATGCCTTATACCAAAACTCATGCCAGTCATGCTGGTCCCACAGAAAGGGAATTCTTTCACAAAAAAAAAACAAAAACCAAAAACCCCCAAACAAACAAACAAACAAAAACTAAGTGCAAGGCTAGTCTTGGGTTTTCCCCTTTTTATTTAATTTCTCCTATCCAAGCTCCTTCTGGTATATCCTCCAGCCCACTTCATTTCAGTTATGGTACCAATACAGCTTTATTCCCCATCTTTTCTTCCTTTTGGTTACTTAAAATAAAAAAGGAAGGGGGCAGGAACAGCATGGGACTACCACTTATCAACCACTAGCCCTGGTGTTTAGCCCCTCGTGAACAGAGACCGGGCATGTAAGCTAAAATCACAGATACACAGAGAATCTCTGAAGACCAGTAATATTTACTGCAGTGGCATTTAACTGAACGGAACATCTACAGAACAGTTTGAAAGGATGGAAGGAAAATACAGGTACGTATGACATTATCAAATCATATGACTGTTGAAAAAAAGATTCTCCGAAGAGTGCACCTCAGTGATACCCTGCAGGTGTTGTACTGCACTGTCCTGTCATTAGGGTGTTGGATAGCTCTGTTTGCATGGGTCTTAAAAACCAAACCAAAACAAACTCCAAAACAACACACAAGTAAAAACTAAACACAAACTGTCAGACTAACTCCACCTTTACCTTGGTACTCAGTTGTACAATTCAATACATTTTATACAGTAATGCAATATAAATTGTCCAAATATTATTTAAAATATTGAAAAACATTAAAACTATTTTCATTCTCATTATTTCACTTTTTAGTACAGTTACTGGACTTAAAAAACCATGCAACTAGAAAAATGCAACTATTATTTATCCACGAGACTACAGTTAAGAATATCTTAACAAAAATGCTACCCTAAATAAGAAAATAATTATGGATAAATATGCCCTCAATTTTTTTTTAGTAAAGTGAGTTAAAAGAATTTTAAGTATTAAGCCAGAAATGTTAAATTAAAAAATAAAAAAGTCATGAATCAAACTTGATATATTGTCCAAAATGCAGTTACAGCAATAACCTTGCTTATCCTCTCTCCCTCTCTCAACCTCTTAAAATAGACTAAGAATATTCTCAGAGAAATATCTCTACTACTAGGAAGATTTTTTTATTTTCTAGCAGGAAATCTACGCAACAAACAGCGTTGACTACTGTGTGCAAAGTTCTACTAACTTCTTTAAATACTGAAAGGCCACCCATTAAGGACATGCCCTTTTCAAGTAAGAAGCCATACCTCTCATCCAAAAAACCAGATACCTTGCAGAGATAATAGATGAACTCCAGAACAAGAGACGCAAAAATCCATTCCTAACCTGGTGATTTATAGAGCAAACAGAAATTCATAAAGAAAAACATCATATTTAGCTGTATTGTCCAAGCCTGCAACAAAGCCTACTTTGACAGACTCTTTTCAATTAAAAGGAGATTTTTCTCCTCACCCTTTAATTATGCACACAGGATTTGAGTGTAGAACCTGAACTAGTGGCTTATTTAAACTCTTTCATGGCAAAACCAGACACTAAACTTGTACTTCTCCTCTTTTCCTACTGAAAAAGAAAACTTGCTCAAGTCATTCATGTCTACTTTGGTATACAGTGGTGACATGACATGAAATACAATTCGAGACACCTTAAAGTCTTATGTTACAAGATGCTAATGACTTACATACAAATATTAAAATAAAAAAAGGAATATAACTGGGTGGGGAAAAAAGTCTATGTTCCTACCTCCTGACACACCAGTTACAGTGCGGTTTGACGATACAGCTAACCTGCTGGAACAGCTAGGGACATCCACACGGGCAGTATTGCTTCTCCCCTGCTAGCGTTACCCTGGAGCTGAGCGGGTGCTTTTCTGATCTTGTGCCGAGTTAGTTCAGAGAGTTAAAAACTGGCAGAGTGCCCCTAAACACCAGGGGAAGAGCAAGACCACATCCTTTTGCCATAATCACGCCAGAAATGCTGGCGACAACTAGTTCCTGCTGACTGCAATTTCCACAGTGCCCAATGCCTGCTGCCATGCGGTAATATTTATTTTTAGTAATTAAAAGGTTCTGTACCGACAGGATTTGCCAATAATGGTTGGTTTTCAAGTGCTGTAGAAGAATCAAAACAAAATGGAAAATTATATGAAAAGGAAAGACAAAACAAGTGTGAGGGAAAGTTATCAGGCAAACTATCTGGGTGGCAAGAGATAACATCTCTCAGTTTATTTTAGCATGCTAGGTTATCAGTTTCCCCACATGGCGTGCTGATCAATGACACTCAAAAACTCAGCCAGCAGAAAAACTGACAGAAAAACAACGCACTGCTCAGAGGTATAATCCAACAGTGGAGTCCCCGAATTATAAACCCACACAGCATAACTGAGATTTTAATCTGAGATTTCCCATCTGTAAAATCACAAATCTTCCTTCTATGAACGTGGTGAGAATTGGTTCATGATACTTTAATTTTAATTGCTTTTATTAGCAAAATATACTGCATTTACACTTTTGAAAAAGAAAGCGCCAGGGGAAAACGGCAAAACTGCAACCGCTCCCCTGTCCCGTGCTCAGAGACAACAGCTCCTCCCCATCTGTCAGCACAACTTCTTGTGTAATTGTCCCCTAATGTAGTTCTGTCAAAGTGACCTGGTTTAGATATTAAGAATACCCAAGCTAATGTAGGCATCCTGAAATAACTGGTTTGGAGAGCAGCCATATGTGCGGTATTTTCTGACACATCTCAAGGGACTGCAGCTTTCAGCACAGGACAACAGGCACCTATGGGCAGGACAGGTACAGGAACCTCTTCGTTCTGCTGTGGTCTGACAACGGACATGCAATCTTAATCTGTGATGAAGGGTCTTTAGTTCTGGTCAATAAAAATAAGCATGAAATTCAAAAGGATGTTCTTCGTCTAAAGCACTGTAATTTGGGCACATTTGTAAACTATATAAGGCATACTCTGTGTGTGTGTACATATATGCACGATATTTATATAAATATCATAATTTAACAGAAGATTTGAAGAGATTAACTAAAGGCACAGCTGTTGGGGCGGCAACAAAATGAGGAAAAGAGACACAGGCGTGTAAATATTCAATGACTGCTGCCTTGTTTATCATAAATCCATTTTCCATTTCCATTATGTTCTTCTCTGTCCTCACATTAATGTCAGGCTAAATTAATTTAAAGTTAACAGAAGAGAATCTATTTGCCTTCATACTCTCTCTGTTGCCTGTAAAATATAGAAGGCCTTGTTCTGTTAGCTGAAGGCTATGCTTACATTACTGCTTTGGTTCAGAGCAATAGTGCAATTTAGAAGCAAATCCTTCTTCCCTCCATACTGTTCCTCTTACTACGCGATGATTTCATTCATAGAACAGCTTCTGTATACGTGAGGTGGATTCTTTATGGAGAAATACAAACTGGAAATGGTGTTACTAATGCAATGGTGTTATCTGTCAAGCTCCAACCCCTAAGGGGGTGCACAGGTCCAAGCAAGCAACAGCTCTGAACAGTTTCAACACATTTTGTGGTTGTGACATGGATATTTGATCCTGAGAGGCTCCACTAAATCCAGTCCAAAATAAAAGTGCTACACAGCAGAACATGTAGAGGTGGGGGTCACAGCACCAACCGCTTCACTCTACTGATTTTCTCCAGTTGAACCAATTACTACTGTAGACATTCCCCAGTTCAGAGACTGAAGCTAGAATAAATGCAAGTCTTGCTCATGTGTGTGCTACATGTGAACAGTCACTCTTGGTTACATCGGAAACTGTTCCATGTACACATAGGACCCAAATGTTCATCCATAACCAATCATCAATATTTATTAATTACTATATCTTCTATTTATTAAAAACCCGCAGAAATTGTTGTAAAAAAAATAAAAGCATTCTACATTAAAAAATTATACTAATACAGCAGCATACAACACACGAAAACAGTTAAGTGCCAAGTTTTGCTTCAAGTACAAGGAGAAAGTAGCTTTGGGAAGACAGTTGTTCACAAACAAATTTGATGAAGATGTCAAAATACACCTGAAGTTCTCCAAAATGTGCACTAAAATCTTCAATGTGCATATTTTATTAGAAAATACATCATTTCCAATAGTATGACTTAATGCCAGTTCAGAGCATTGCTCACTGCAGTTAGCACCAGCAAGTACTTTTTAAAAACAGCCTAACACACATCTGTTCAGAATACCAAAACCATAGTATTGTATGGTTTAAATTCAAATAACACCATTAAAAAATTACACTAGGATATCTCAAAAATCCTAGAATTCATCTTCGCTGCAGCTCCAAGTTACTCCATTTGCATTAGCCCAGGAATGAGCATAAACCTGCCGCCTCCTGCTCCCAGAGCTGACTGATTTGATTAGCAGGACAGAGTGATTGGATTAACAGTCGATGAACTGTTGTAAACTGAGCTGCTACATCCTTATGGCGTGACTGGCCAGAGCGTCTATATGGTACAGAACCCTGGCTATGGTGACGACTGTATTCCCACATATACTGGCAGCGTATGCAGTGAAGTCAGAACACATTTCTGTGTATGAACACAAGCCATGTAAAAGGCTAATATACTTCCAGAGGTCCCTTACGCTTGTAGTGCAAAAAAGAGAACTGTAAATCTCAACCCTCCTTCCANTCATGTTAGTTCAGGATTGACAGCCTCATTCTCATTTCACCACCTTCTCTTTTAATGTTTTTTCTGCAGAGGAGAATGTACCGAAACTTTACGAAATCGTATCCGAGAGCTGGAGACAGAGTGCAAGAAGCTAACAATTGACATAAAGCTGAAAGAAGATCAGATACGAGACCTAGAAATGAAAGTTCAGGTAACGATAAAGCACCATAAAGATCAGCATCACAATGAGTGCTTTGAGCCCTCTGAAATTGGTGGATCTATAGAAGAGGCAATCAACACCTTCAAGAATTATACTCTTCAGATGTCTGTCTTGCATGTTGTACATCAGGCTTTGTAAGAATGTGGCTGTGAGAAAGGTTAATCGTCTCAGTTCCACACCATTCAATTGTTTAAATTATTAGAGTTTTTTTTTTCCCCCAGAACTGATGGTCTGGGCAGACTGAGAATATAATCCTTTCAACAACATTTTTTTGTCTAATGTGACGAAGAAATAAGGTTGCTTACTCAATGCAGTCTTAATCACTGGCCAGACACATTTCTTTTTTCTGTGAAAGCGCTTGAATGTTGGAAATACGTTGTGGTAGACTTATAGCAGCCACGCTGTCTGGCATCTTGGAGTTTAAGAGCTCAAACGTGTGAGCTGAAGTTGACCTTTTTCCTTTACAATGTCTGTTCCTGAAGATGCACTCGGACTGTCAACTGACAATTTGCATGAGTGTGTATTTAATATTGGCAACTGACAACATGAAAGACAAAACTCTCTTCCAGAGATGATAATGTTTTGGGATGTGATAATCTGCGAAAATGTAGTAATAAATTAAAGTTACCTCACAATAAAAGCTTCAACAACGTGACTACTATTTACTTAAAGGATAAGGCCAACAGATATATTGTCACTTCACCCTTCAGTATACTGCAGAGTAGCAGATGAAGAATTTGTCAATATTAAGCATCAAGGCTACAGACTTTTTGCTTTCAAAGCAGGAGAAACTGAACCTTCAACAGCGCTCAATTACAAAGACTCTACAAAGGTAAGTGACTCAGATTCAAAATATTTTATCTAAAAAGAGTGTCTTAAGGAGAGAGTAGGTCGCAACAAAATCACACTCCAAATATGTCAGAGGAACATTTTGTCATGTCTAAGGAAACTTAGGAAACAGGACCTATAACAAGAAAGAGGAGCAAGAAAAAGAAAACAGCAGCACAGTTGGAGTGAACTTGGTATGATGGACTTAATTTATCAAATTCCACTTAATCCTACAATTACACTTTTATCTACCAATACCTAACAAGGCTTTTCAGCAGCCTACTGCTTGCAGAAGGGACAGTGACATGAGTCTGCTACTGTAGATCACTTGACCAAACCTCAGTAAGAAGGGACAGACACCTCATATAAGCCGGTAACAATCTCTTCTTCCTTTTTTCTCTTAGAGGTCCTGAGGTGCT